>VZTB01003119.1:288886-318819 GCA_013397245.1 Thryothorus ludovicianus | reverse complement strand
CCCAGAAAAATCTGTTGGTTTGACAGCGTTAAAAACAGCTATGAAGCCAAGTTATTGGCAGATGTCTATATATGGCAGTCTATATTGGCACCAGATATGAGAGCAGACAATTATTTGGCATTTGTATCTCTGAGTCTGATTGATGGTTACAAACATCCAAGCATTAGGTAACTTAAGTATAAGGCAGCAATTAAAAGGTCACTGAACCTGAGTCAGCCCAGCTGGTAACAAACATTTTCCCAGCACTGTTCCTCCCGGGAGAACAGGGTGACTTGTTGGGCACAAGAAAGTCTTAAGAGGTTCTGATGTCAATGAATCAGCCTCTGAAATATTTTGGGAAATGGAAACAGATTTAATATAAAAAAGAAGGGAAGGCAGGTGGTAAAAGACCAGACAAAGCTAAGGGATAACTTAAATGACGGAGAACAATTAGAGATAAAAATAATCCAATACCACAGCAAAGATAAATAGACCACCAGCAAGCACGCTGTGCAGCATTTCAGAAGCTCTGCATCCTGATGATCTAAATAGGACACGTACCCAAGGCATGAGGTGGCTTCTAGGGGGTTAGGTACCCATAGAAACAAGGATTCAGAAAGTATGGTTTATATCTATCATTGGTCTTGGCACAAAGTCAAGATAAATAAAGGATGCACTTTGAAATCCCTCCATGTAATAGCTACAGACAGATTGATACCTTCAGTCTATTCAACATGAAAAGATCAGTTGTAACTAAAAAGAAAATAATTTTATAGGAAATATTCAGCTAGGCCCACTCAGAATCTGTTCTTTTGCTGTCAACAAATATTCACAGAGCCCTCTCAGAAGAAATTAATGTCATCTTTTACCCATACTTTAGCCTAGTTTTTCAGAGTTATTTTTGCAATGTAAATAAATTACATAGTGTTTAAAACTTGTCAATACAACAAACCCATTGTTTTTACTAGATTATAATTTGCACATGTTGTCTAAGCACTGACATGCTTTCCTGGGATCTGAAGGAATCACTTTGAGGTTTATCTAGCTTGGAACATTTGTTCTCAAGTCTGTCAGTACAGAAATAAACCAACATGAAAATAGCTGTCATGTTTGTTACTCAAATTATGGAAGTCAACTGACAATTGCTGAAGCCATCATTTACATCAATAACTAAGAAATTCTACTGTAGTAAGTGGTTAAAAACCACTGGTATTGCTAAACATTAAGAATCCATTAGGCAGCTATTAGAGAGATGTTGAAATAATTCAATAAAGTGAATACTAATAGTCTGTGGCTTTCTAAACAGCTATTTTAAATATTTTAAAAATCTAATTTGAAATCTTAGTTACAGCATCTTTTATAGCTGTACATTGGACTTGGATTTAAACCTCAGTTTATACTTTCATACTTTCTTTTGCTAGATGGAAAATTTTGGAGTGTTTGCAAGTGCCTTTCCCACTGGTTTGACCAGGAAGCAACCAAGAAAGAAAACAGTCAGCTTGTTTTTCTCTGTGGCAGCTGCTCTTAAAATCCTTAGCTCTGTACTTGTATCATGAGAAAAACAGGCAAAAACCTAATAGAAAGAATAAGAAGAGTTCAGTAATGAAGAATTTTGATAAATAAACTTCATTAAAGCTTTTTATTTGCTGAGTCTTTCAGAAGAACTGGTTTTTCATAAAGAGAAAATGTCATTGATCTGTTGAATTAAGCTTCAGCTCATCAAAACAATCTAATTTCAAGCTGTGGCCCTTCACTTGATAAGGAAGGTCATGATATGGGGGTTAAAGCAGTAGAAAGAAAATAAAAGCATGGCAAATATCCTATAAAATCTAAAATAAATCTGTAAGATATTGGATGAAAGGAAAATAAGAAAAGGAAGTGAAAATAGTCATGCTTATGTTTTAATAAAGGGAGAAAATAAAAACATAAACATTATTTTCTCTTTGAAAAAAATATTGTTAATTATTTCTCTTGAGTGAATTTTGTGTGAAAATTGCCAATAACATAAAAAAGTGCAAAGAAAGGGATTATAGCACTGATTAGAACCCTCACTACCATCTACTTATATTGGCATAGAACAGAAAATTAAACTGTAACAAGTACTTCATTTTTCTCTCTTTGCAAAATGATTATTTTTCTACTTTTCCTTTCAGGCTTATCTTAAAATCTTTGAACCTTCACAAATTAATGTAACAGTCTGCACATGGAGCTATATGTTGCATGACAAAGAATCATAATGGAGAACGAAATGGTGCAGTAAATCTGGGAGTAGGTTTTCCATGTGTAAGATCCCTATGTATGTACTACGGAACAGTAGTTCCTACAACATTGTTTTGTTGTTTGTAGTTACAGAGAACACTTTTTTGCCACTGTCTAATGAGAAGTAACAAAATTTAAATTTTCCTACTCCTTGTGGTACTATTGACGTGTATAATTTAAGATTTAGATTTTGTTGTCAATTTTGTCTTTCACAGATACTAAAGATTGCTTTTAATTGCTCTTTCTTAATATTATACAGTCATACTGGGATGGAGCATTTTTGTCCCAAAGCAATTAGAAATACAAAGACCTATAGTTTTGTATTTTGAAAAGAAGATGCAATTTTTTATTTCTTTAAATTATTTTAATGACACTAAATTTACAGAGAACATGTCAAAAAGGGTCAAAGTAATTGTCATATCAGAGAAAAAATATTTCAGAAAAAGGGTTTTTGGGGTATTTATAAACTTAACATACTTAACACCAACAGGTCACATAAAATAAAAGTGTGACTCCTTATCCCAGGATACTTATTCCAATCCACCTACAAATTACCACAACTTGATCTAGCTTTCAGTGAAATCAAAGACAGTATAAGCCTGTGTTAGAAAGGGTTGTGGGTGTTTTATTTTATTTTTCATTCCAGAGTATTTTTTTATTATTATTTTTAGGTGGCATGGTAGAAATTTTATAGAAAAAGGACAGATTTAAAAAAAACTTTCTTTTTGGATGCAGTGTTCAAAAGCTCCTTTTTTGTCCTTTTCCTTTTCCTTTTCCTTTTCCTTTTCCTTTTCTTTTTCCTTTTCCTTTTCCTTTTCCTTTTCCTTTTCCTTTTCCTTTTCCTTTTCCTTTTCCTTTTCCTTTTCCTTTTCCTTTTCCTTTTCCTTTTCCTTTTCCTTTTCCTTTTCCTTTTCATTTCCCTTTTCCTTCCCTGAACTTCTCTTCCACTTTCCAGGAACTTTTTCCAGGACACTTTCCAGAAAAATTGCATTGGTTTTTATCTAGTCTTTTGAGTTTGTTCCTGAGTGACCAAATATGTTTTGGTCATGGCTAGGTCTATTTTATAAAATAATAGGAAAGTTCATAGTGGAGCTGTTTGCAGAACGATAGATCTACAGATATCTAATGCATATTTGCACTGCTAACACAACATAATTATTTAGGAATCTAAACCAAAATATCTAATTTGTTTGTTTTTTTTTAAATATCAATAGAATTCTTTCTGTAACTGACTGAAATGTATGAACATTATTGAAACAAATATTTTATTTCAGTTTTTAGTCACAGAATCCCAAGATGGAGTACAGTTTTGGAATTTATTATTCAGGCCTTTTCTGAGCCTTCAGAGAAATCTTGTCATGTATTATAAGATGTCATATCTTGTCATGTCTATAAGACAAGACTTCATCCAAAGTACTTTTGGTTCTATAATGTTTCTGGAAACATTACTTTACATAACATGGCTTCTTAGCACTCAGGGTTTAGAATTTATCCATTTTAAATTACCTTTCAATAAATACTGATAGAATCCGTTTGCTTCCTTTTCTTACTTTCCTTTTTATTTATTTATTTTTTATTTTTTTTTAACCATTATTTTTGCTTTATCATTTTGAACTACAGAAACAGATTGTGAAGTTCCTACCTGGCTTGGGAAATACAATTATATCAGAAGTTTGATGAATCTTGTTACTGCTCAAGGACCCTCCTCTAGAAGGGCAAAAAAAAATGGCCAAAAGATAAATGAGAAACTAGTCCAGAGAAGGCATGGAATAGGATTAAAATAGGGATTGAAGGGAAAAGATTATATGACTTTGAAAAATTGCTATCTAAATGAGAATTATATAATGGCATACTGTTAATTGTCAAAGTACATGCTTGGCTGAAATACAGTCCTAAAATTAGTAAACTGACTGTGTTATGGATTAATGAACTCTCATAAAACCACATTTCAATAATTTATTTAAACTTTACAGATTCCAGAAATTTCTATTAGCTGTGATTGTCTACCAGGCATGTGTCCTATCTGGTAAACAACTGCTTTAGATTTGATTTCTTGCAGCTTTTACCAAAGAAACCAAAAAACTTTACTCTTTTTTTTCTTTAACTGTAATAATGAAGGATAAACTCCCTGTGTCAGTTTCCAATTTACTTTGTTCTCTATAATAATAGAGGTTGTTTTGAATAGCTGTTTCTTCCCAGTAAAAAGCAAACCAAAATACTGCAAACAATGTCCATTTCCAAATTCCGAGTGGCTCAAATGCATTTGCCTGCTGAGCAGCTCCTCATCCTCAAACTTGAACTCCCTTTTGAACAGAAACACTTTATAGCATGACCCATTTTGTCACTGACGTGTCACTTAGCCTCTTTGAAATGACAGTTTCTATATGCCCTTCACACTGCAGTTATTGCAAAGCTCTCTTATTTTATTCAGAGCCCCCATCGTTGTTTTGATTCATTTTTATCACTACTGGCCATCCCTGTCAAAACTTCCTAGGCCTAAAAGTAATTTTAGGAGGACTGGCAGAAGTAAGGTTGAAGTCCTATACAATTTTGTTCTTCACTTTGAAGTATTTGGTCATTTGCTTGGGGTGCATGATTCCCTAAAATTCTTCATGCAAATAAAGACTGAATTCACAGGTTAGCTGGCATTTTCAAGTTTATTGATAAGCTGTTTTTACAGAGAACATGCAGAAATGGATGAAAAAGTAGAAAAAATATTTTCTAGAATTTTAATTCTGTTGAGGATACTTCTGTCATGTAATAGAAAAAACATTCAAGTATTGGATAGATTGGATATGAGTGTGCATACAAATACTTTCCTTTTACATACTTAAAGATTTTTAACTGTCTCAATATGAGTGTTAGAGTACATATTGTATCAGGAATATCTTTGTACTTTAAAACTTCCTAGCCTGAAGCAAGATTTTCAGGGAACACCTGATATTGTATTCATCAAAGAAAATCTAGACCGTTTCCATAATATATGAAGTTATGATAGTATTCCTTAGCAGGAACAAAACCAGTTGAAAGTGCAGAATGTTCACAGTTCATGAGTGTAAATACAAGTAAAGTCACATGCTAACAACACAAACAAACAAATAAAAAAAAAAAGAAAAATTGACTCAAAATAATAAGTTTTAATCTTGCTAGTGATCACAGAATGATACAATGCTTTGAGTTGGAATGGACTTTGAAGATCAGCCAGTTCCAATCACCCTGCCATGGAAAGGGACACCTTTCACTAAACCAGATTGAAACTCTGTCCAACCTGGCCTTGGACACTTCCAGTGATTTTACTCCATATCACATACACACATACACACGTACACACCAAAGCCAAAATATGATTTCACTCAGAAAGGCATTAAGAGGCTGATGAATTTCAAGTATATTGTCATTCAAGATTGGATGCTTGCCCAAATGTGTGAATAAATATAAATTATGTTCTTTAAAAGGAAATGTTTTTTAAATGTAAACAATGAAACAAGCCAGAGAATTTTAGTGTGCCTAAGTAGTTATTCTGATTTAGGTATGAAACATTAGATTTACTAGGAAATTCCACTTAAAGTGGTTAATATTTTATTAAAATATATTACATCCTTCCAATAAAATATTATGAAGTAGTTGGATACTGTCTCTAAATTTTAATGAGACAACAGATCTTTCATCTTACTGCCAGTTAAAGATGCAGACTTGTAAGTAGCATTTTTCATTTTTAACTTTTTTTTCCCCTTACAATTACTCATAGATATCTTACCTTCTGCTATCATCATGTTAGAACAAAGATGTGGAAAAAAAAAAAAATTGAATGTGACATCCCTTCATCTGTTTGGAACTAATAATGCCTCCACAGCAAACAGTTGTTTTGGTACATACTGGATACTGATGTAAAATAACAGTGGATGAAAACATATGGAATGGCTACCTAATTTGTGTGTGCATTTCCTGACATAATTGGGTCATTCTTGCAAATTTTCTAGAATAAATTAATTCAAAGGGAAATGGTCAGATTATTTTTAAATACAAATGTTTGCTCTATAAACCAGGAAATAGAAATAGAATATTTGGTTTCTTTGAATAATTTTGTCACAGTTGAATGAGACTTCAGTCCTTTTATTACTGTCATTTCATTAACTTTCTATTCTCTAGAAATATATTCACTTCTTAGTAGAAAGCAGTACAACATATTCCATAAAAACTAGCCAAACCCCCTATCCAGCTCCTGAATATGAAGTATTATAGATTAGGAGTGTAAATCTTCACCTCAATTGCTGTGCTGCCTCATGATGTTCCTCTGGTCCCTCCATACAAGCTGCTCCTTTAACAATTGAAGTCTGCCTGCTGTGTTCCTGCTCACCAGCTCTACAGAGGTGTCCACCTCAGTGGATACCTAATAACCCAATCTGCCTTAATCAGTAGTTCAAAAAATAAAACTACTCACCTATTGGAGAAGAAACACTGCAGGTTCTTCCTTCTCAAGGCACTGTTTCCAAAGACCTGTGCCCATGAGGTTGAAACGTGCAAACTCTGATGGCACACATGAACATGTGAACCCAGGCAAAAGGCTTATGCACAGTGTATGTCCACAGCTTCTTAATACTGTCAGGATTCAGGGGGCTGTGTATAACTAGAAGACTTTAGGAGACTATAAATACTTTGCTTTGGATCAAAAATGTAATATTTTGCTCTGAAGCCAAGGAGGATAATGGTAAATTTTCCCCAAAGGGAGGTCACATTTTCCAGGTTACATAAGCATATTAAGTACATGTTCTTAAGGGTGAAAACAACATTTCAACAAATATAAAATTATTCTGTAGTCCACATTTATGCAAATTAAAACATTTGTAAAATGCACAGATAAATATAATGAGTTTCTTAATTGCTAAACTTTTGAATTTAATTTACAGTTCTAGCCAGCAAACAAAAAGGTAAAAAACCTGATTCATTTCTATGTTTATTTTTCATTGTATTTGTAAAATGTGATAAAAATTGCAATACATTATAATAGGGTAAGCATATTATTAGTAACTACCAGAGAGTTGAAAGAAATAGACCAGTCTAAAAACCTGAGCTCATTGTCTAAAGGAAAAAAATAAAGTAGCTTTGAATATCTTGAAAAGTTAAAGTGAAGCTAAAGGAATTTTGATTACTGTCTTTGCTATTTATGACTAAATAAATAGTGAATGCATAAAGACACATTAGGAAATGCATCAAGATACATTATTTTCTGATGTTATTAATGTTCTAAGTCTTTTTTTCTGAAGTGAGCAAATAGATTATTTTATGTCATCTAGTTTGGGATTTCATAATCATGTTGTTATAAAACAATGGCAGATAATGTTCAGGACCAAAGAAAAAGAGTCATCATTCTACTCATTGCAAATAAATATGTCTGTGTGTATATATATATATGTATACATATTATCAGTTAGGAAATTCTATATCTGTAATGGAAGTGTTCAGAAGACTCATCAATAATGTCTAGTTTTAAATTTTAAAAATTGACTTCAGTAAATTATTTTATTATTAACACTTTTTTTGCTATTGGTTGTCTCACACGTTTTTAATTATTGTCACTATGAGGTCAAAACTATTAATTCTCAACAACCATATCTAAAAATTATTCAATTAATACTATTATTACAATGCCCTCAACACACTGTACTACGGAAAAATTGAAACTGGGTCCTGGGTCACAAATAAATCATCCTAAATGTCAGTCATTTTGTAGGAAAGTGCTACTTACCAATGTTTGAATCAATTTTTTCTCCCTATTAAGAAATAATTTCCTGAAATGTTTGAGAATAAGTGTCCACTTACTGAAGAGTATTCATAATATTTTGCTGTGAGATAAAGATCTTTTTATCTCTACAGGCATATCAAACCAAAAAAAAAAAAAAGAAAAAAATAAACACAGAGGAAAAACAAGAAACCCTGAAGAAACTTGAAACAACACACCAGAAATAGGAATAGTTCAATACCTACTACTTGTACTTTTGATTGGAGTAAGGTTCCAGGTATTGTGGTAACTAGGCTGCAAAATATAGAGAAGAAATTGTGCAATCATTTGCATTTAGCTTCTTTCCTACATGGGAGGTAGCACTGAACACATTAAAGGTAGCACTGAACATTTCATTAAAAATAACACATTGCATATTCTTTAAGAAAAGGTTTTGTCAGTCACTGTATTGGCTTGTTTGGTTCAGCTGGGAGTGCCCAGGTACCCCCTGGGGGACAGTTTTAAGCCTGTGGAGCTTGTGCAATCCTCTGGTGGAAGGCCCCAGAAATGAGTCTCGGGGTGCTCCAGTAGTCATTGGTGGGGGATATCTTTGTGTGACTGGTGACAGCTGAGCCAGGCACTGTGCTCTATAAGCACTTACAGAGACAGTGACCGTGGGCATGAATGTGAAAGTTACAGAATAGTAATTTCCATCCAAGGTATATATCAAGCAACACATCATTCAACACCAAATTATAAAGATACTTATTTTCTATCTTGAGAAGAACAGGATACACAGATAAGAGAAATTCCATAACTATATTTTTTAAATACAGTGTGCACAGACTAAAGCTGGTGTGAATATGTTTGATTATTTCGGAATTGGAATATGCTTCTTCATGGGTTCAATTTCATCTGTGGGTTTTTTGAATGTCTAACGTTTTCTGGACACTTCTGATGAGTAAGTGTGTATGAAGAATGACATATATATATATATGTGAAGAGCTGTCTTACCACACTACACTTCAACTAAATACATGTTTTATTTCTTCAATCCTGGATAAAAAATGTAAAATGATATAAAACTTCCAAAGCTGTAATGAATTCTAATCTAAATAACATATACAGGTTTCTTGTGACACAAAGGGAGAAATAAAGAATTGAAACAGGAAGGACACCAGATATTTTGTAAGTATATTCAAGGATATATTATGATATATTAAAAGGGCTGAATTTAGAAGGGAAGTTAAAAGTAGCCCTAGGCAATGCCTAGAGCTTGTAATATCATAGACACACCTTTAGAGCAACCACAAAGTTTCTATACCTCAGGATTGTGAAGAAAGTTTTTAAGTGTTAAATGACTGCAATTCAACGTTATAGTGGGTCAGCTGCAGACTGAGAGCCTGGGGCTCAGTTTATATTACAAAGTTTTGCTACCAGAGCTATATCAACCTGCGCTACAACAGCAACAACAAAGAAAACAGCAGAAACCCTCTGTGACACCTGTAGGCTGGCAAGTCCTCCATGTAACTCTGTCCACAGAATAGAATTTATGGCCGCACAAGCAACGCGTTGCAAGGCATGTAGGAAGGTAGAAGCAATATAGTTTAGTGAAAGGAATGCAGTGATAACTTAAATTGTAAACATGTAGAAAAATCTAGATGGGTGTGGACACAGAGTGACCTGGCCCCCCGTGACCCGCTTAAGCTTTGCTGCTCACAGAGTTTGCAAAGTTCACTCTGAAAACAGTTTCTAAGTGGGAAGTGCAGTTTTTCCCAGCTGTAGTTGCAAGTTCAGCACTTGCCCAAAGCAGCCCTTTCCAAAGTGGAGCCACTGCCTTCAGCAAATGCTGCCAGGCCAAAGAAGGAGTCTACTCAGGTGCCCTGACCTTCTAAAGGGACAGAAACCTCTCAACTGGCCCACATTGGAAAGCAATAACATTTTGGGTTACCCAGGACACCCTGAGATATAGTTTGCCCTTACAATAACACAAATTTCTAAAATGAATTTAACTAAAACCATCTCAGAGTTGACTCGAGCTATTATCCAAATAAAAACTCTGAAATTCATATTTCCCAATATTTGACAAATTTGGAGATAATTATAGGCAAACCCCACATGTTTATTTTTCATGAAACTTTTATGTATTTTTCAGTACACCCTGAGCTCATTTTCATACTTGATTTTAACTACTTTACAGTAATTGAGCAATGAGCTAAGCAAATGCTGTGATTACTTCCAAGTAGCACATATTAAAATACATTCTGTTAAACTTGGAGTTTAACAATAATAGAAAAAAAAAAGATAAGAAAAAAATAGGGAGATAAAAATTTTCAATTACCTTCATATCTTACTTTGATTGCTAAGAAGTCAATCATTTGCTATTATCATATAAACTATATATGAAATAAAATCCATAGGCATCATGAAAGAAATTAAGAAGTTAATAAATATAGCCTTAATATTGAGTTTACACTTTTAATTTATCTTATGATAAGTGATTTAAAGCACATTGATAGTGAACATCATCATTCTTACTTTCTTAATAATTGAAGGTGGGTAGAAGAGAAAACCCAATTCTTGGTTTTGCAGCTATGGAAAAATCTCCTATTCTCAAAAATATGTTTTCTGGTGATACTTACTTTCTGAAGAACTCCATTTCAGTATCCCTTCAAGGCATTTAAAATGGCATTTTTCTTTCTGTCTTCTAGTTTCCAGTCAGAAGATATTTTTTCAGCCTTATTTTTCATGATATAAGAAAAATGAAATGTTATCTCAGATACAGCTTAGTTTTTAAGCAGCTCATCATGTGAACTTGCTTGTCAGGTAAGCATTTTAGTTTTAATATGCACAAGGCAAAATTAATAGCATCAATTAAATCTATAGTTGGTTAAAAAACCCCACAAATAAAACCTTAACTCGAATAAAAATGAACAAATATTTATTAGTGGGAAAGGTGATTGTTAATTACCATCAGTTGAACTTTGAAGGCTATGTCTTCAACAAAAACACTCAAAATCAGACACGGTTATTCAGAGTAAGTTCAGTAACTGAGATATCTAGAAAAAGCAAAATGCGAATGAAACATGACACCCTTCTACTTCATTAGTTAGCATGGATATTTTCTTCTCTATCTCTAGGTAGTAGATTGGCAAAAAAATAAACTATAATAAACTTTATGACGCTTGCCTAGGAAGCTTAAAAAAATCCCACACTGCACTAATGCATTTCACTTGTCAAATTATCACTTTCTCTTTGGAAAATGAGTAAAAACTCAGCAAATCTCATGCCCTGCTGGAGGAGAAGCATAATTATTTCATTTCAGTTTCCTCATCTGCAACAATGTACAAACACCTATCTGAAGCCCTGAGTATCTGTAATGCAATCATAAGACCTCTACAAGCATGCACAAAATTAAAGGCAAAAGTCAGTCAAAGATCCCATGAAATATCAATAAGACAATATAGTCAAAATATTTCAAAATTTGATATTATTTCCTATCAACTTTCCTAAATATTGTTAATTTACATAAGCGACAATGGACACTATTTTGCAGTTCCAGGCTGGACGGACTGTTTGGTTCAGGAGCCTTATAATTTATTGGAATTGTACTCTGCTGATACTACTTTTTATCTTGATTCTGTTGATCAAGTTATAATAGAGTTAAATACAAACCTATCTCTGCAAAACTAACAAGAAACTACACCCTGGATGAAATGCCAAAATACATTCTAGGTCAGATGGAGTGAGCAGTTCTGCCTTTTACCTTCACATCATGTCATTATATTAGTAATTGGCACATATGACATTATAAATGTTACTACTGTAATATAAAAGTCCTGCAAAGAGTGGAAGGAGGAATATTAATAATAATTAATTATAATTGTTTTAAAATTGAATGTATTTATATGTAAAATCATAAAAGTATTAACTTAAAAAATAGAATGTCACTCTTAGTTCTTTGTAATGTCATAAAAGAGCAATGAAATGTTTACTAAGACTTTGCCTACCTGCTTTCTAGTCTCTATATTTTTGAAAATCCGACATGAGATATAAACAACAACATGGGAACAACTCTGGTTTGCAGAGACGTCAGACAGACTTTCTGATAGAGAGGATAAAAGTGAAGTGAAAGATGCCTACAGAGGAAACTAGAGAGAGGGAAGAAAACAAGACTTAACTTTTTAAAAAAAAATTAGATAGTAGAATTGTAATTTCTGTCTGGATTAAAATAAATAATGAAGACTTAGAACTGCGTTTAGACAAATTGAGAGTAGCTACACCTCAGAGCATAACAGTGAAGCATTAAATATTCTGTTTGAGGTTTTTGAGAAAAAATGCCTAAATATTCCTTTGGTCAGAGTCATAGATATAGTACTTGTTCAGGGAATGGAGATGTAGAAAATGGAGTGTTTTTTTACCTACTTCATAATGAATTTTGTTGAATTATCTACCAATTTAAGAATGTAGTAAGTAAAGATGTGCAAGGCATAACACATTGATAAGAATATACATACACCTATATGAACATGCACTTCTGCTTGTTGATATTCTCCCAAAAAATTAGACAGCTAGTTTTAATCTACATGTCTAATAGGAGTCTGATTTCAAAGTTTATGGATAAAAGTGCAATGACCGAGGAGAAATCAATAATTATTTCTCTAATTGTTTTGTGAGCATGCTCCCCCTTTTTTTCTTAATGGCTACTCTACTGTATTGAGACTAATTAATTGAGAACATCACATCCATATCAGAAGAGACACTAAGACACATTTTACTCATAGCAACAACAGTGTCCCTGAGGATGGTAGGCTTTTTTTTAAGGTATTCTGTAAACCACACCAAGCATAAAAAAATCTGATAAAATGAAAGACTTTCCTGGGTAAGAAGAAAAGAATAAATACATGATTTTCAATTTTAAGAAGGCTTTAACACTGTCTTTAAATATGGAACAGGAGAAATCACACCACATTTTTAATCATTTTCAATTTAAAAAAAAATGCAGAAGAAGATGTAAGAAATATAAGGGTTCTTTAAATGAGACACCTTTGTAAGGCTAGTCACATTTTATGATGGGTCAATAGTAGCATCTTATATGAGATACAAGAGGTAAGTAAACCATGTTCTCTAGTGTTGATTGAAAAAGAAATGTTGAGCTTTTTCTCCAATATAAAGCTTTTTCAAAAGATGAAGAAATTAGAGTAAAATGACTGAAAAAAAAAAGAAAAAAATGCATGATGAAAAGCTAAAGAAGATGTTGGCCTGGGGAAAGAAAGAGCAGGATGAAATATTTTGAAAGTGTAAAGAGTTAATGTAAAAAAGTAATCAATCATTTGTCATACTCACTGTATAGGTAGCACATGAGGAAATTGTTTAATTTTCATACCCATAAAACTTGTGTTAGAAATTCCAACTATAAGAAATGCTTAATGGCCTAGGTAAGTGGGAAATTCCCCATGTGAGATGCTTTAGAAATCATTCCAGACAAACATCTACCATTGATTTTTTATATAAAATGCCTAAAGAGTTCCCACAGGACACTTCTCATCAGAAAATATATAAACATTAAGACCTCTCTTTATGTTCTTGTAGCCGTAGCTTGTTTCACATCAAGGAAGATGGGTATTCATCACTTCCATATCCTTTGGCAGTGAGAAGAATTTCTTGGAAATGTGTTATGAAAATGTATTGGCTTCATGCTGATCTCTTGTTTCCAGTTGAAGTTGCCTACTCAATTAATTATTTTGCAAAATGTGTTCTTCCCCTTGAGTGTGCTTGAAAATAAAATGATCATACACATTCACATGGAAAGAGTTTAGAAGATTCAGTGGTGATAAAGCTTTGAAAATAAATTCCAGGCAGATAAACAAACAAACCCTCAGAAGTCAAAAGTGGAAAACCATGTGTCACTTGGGCATCTCCATGTTGAGACTTCAAATGAGCTTGATGTCAATTAAAGTTAGAAAGTCATAAAATGTCACAATAATTCTCAAGAAACTGTAGGCTAGTTCGAAAACCCTACAGCAACAGCCCAAGCAATGCCGTAGTGAAGTGTCCCCAGGTTTGGAATGTTCAGGGAAGAGACCCTGTGAATAGCAAATTGGTTGAAGAAGTTCAAGCAGAAGCTGTATTAGGGTATAAGGTTGAGTAATTACTTGGTGAGAGCTAAGAAAGTAGAAATATAACTCAGAGTATATTATCAGTATATAATCAGATGATTATCCAGGAAAACCATAAACCCAGGAGAATTTGTATATATATGTATGCTAACTTAATGAACTGGACTGAGATCAGCACATGTGCACTAGGAATTTTGACATAGGTATGATCAATTATGAGTGACCAATCACCTCTGTTAGTATGATTCTTTCCTTGTTACCTTTTTGTGTAAAAGAATGTGCTTGTTTCCTAGGAGGTGAGCCAGCTGTATTAGATGCTTGGCATTCTATTCTGAGGAATTGTAAAAAATAAAATATTTTTTCTTGGTGAGTTGATCAGCTCCTGCAAGCCAGGTGAATGAATCCTGCTTTAGGATTAACCAGTTGAAAACAGATAATAAATTTGGCAGGAGCACCTCCCCTTTGGCTAATATCTGTCAGGCTCCAGCCTCTTGTGCCCTTATTTTCATGCCTTACAGCACAGCACCTTGGCTGAAGAAGGTACAACATTACTTTCTCTACTGGGTTCAGGGAAAACTTGGTTGACTGCCAGTCACCTCTGTGTGTAGGGATGAAGGGGTGAGAGTGAGTAAAAGACTCTTTATTCTGGAAGTTGGAGTGAGTCTGCAGCCTTGGCAGAAAAGTGGTACCAACTGGGGAGCCTGGCATTCAAGGGTAACGACTGGACAAATGAGTTACTGAGCCCAGCTACTGGAGGGATATATATATATTTATACATACTTTTTTTTTTTTTTTTAAGACTGGAATCCTATGTAATAAAGCAGAGATTCACAAACTCTCTAGGCGTTTTGGGTAAGTCAACAGAACAGAAAAGCATTCTATACCATAAAATAATCTAAACTTGAAAATTCTTATAATCAAATTCTGTGTATCATTGTATAGAAATACACTAATTTCTAATCTACTCAGTATGCCATCTTTTTTTCTTGAAATTGAAAAACTATGATGTTTATCAACATGCAATGGTGTTTGTTCTTTATGTTGATTTTTATTACAGGATCCCACAATTTGAAATAATTATGAAAGAAACAACAGCAACAGATTTTTGATTGTTCATTGTTTGTGGCATCCGTAGGAAATATGTCAGCTTGACATCAACTGTTAACAAGCTTTATTTAAAATTTAGGGAAAAACAGTTGCAATTTATAAACATTGTCTATAATAGAGCTTTGTAGTTTACATAATTATATTCTGTGAAAGAAGGGAGGCAAGCTTGGTCTGACTTCATTTTTCCATTAGAAAAGATTCAACTGTCTTCATCCCATGATACCAGCTGCACTGCGCTTTGTATGAGATCACTGTGCTTAATTTCAATAGCCTGCAGAAAGAGTTTATTTTTTAAGTCCTGTCTTTTGCAGATGTGCCAAGGGAAAGATAATTTTGGTTTCTCTAATCATATGCAGAAAACTAGCCCTGTTCTTAAGCTTTACTTTGCGTGATGCTTCCAGAATAGCCTGTATAGAAATTATAGTTTCAAATTGAAGTACATTTTAAGTCAGTCTGTTTCCCAAAAGAATTCTCCTAAAGCACTTAGAATTTGTACTAAATATGAATATTTTTTTACTCACGGGTATACTAAATGCTATTTGAAAAGAATGTGTGTGTAAGATTTTGCAAATATAAGACCAATATTTAAAGAAAATGTATTAAAGAGTGATGACAGAAACATAAAATTTGACTCAACAAACTTTAGATACAACACCCTTTGCACTTTCATCAAGAACTTCCATTGGGACACTGAATGCAGGTTTAAGGTGAATACAACAGAAAAAAATATTGTTTTTCAAGATAAATTTTCATCTTTATGTTCTAACTTAGGCTAAATGCTTATGAAAAAGCATTTATGAATTTGAAAACTTTTAATTCCCTTTAATTATCTGATGGTATAGTATATGTATTTCCCTTTTAACAGATCCTTAAAAATAAGCCCATAGTTTTATTTCGTGTTTCCATTAGACAAGGGATAGTATTTAAAGTAATGTCTCTTGGAACTGCAATTCTGTCCTGTGAATGTTAAATGAATCTTTTGAACTTCTGTCTTGGCAATACAGATGCTCAATTAAATAATTTTTTGCTCACAAACTTTACTCATTTTAATTGAAAATCAACTTTGTATGAGTTAATTCCTAAACTTTGGGGAAAATTGGCAGTGTTAAATAATTAACTAAATTGCCCAACTGTCAAAGCATTTAAGATATTTAAAATGTAAGACTATCACATCTCATTTGAATAAATTAATAATCAGTAACAATGTTAAATGTACTAAGATTAAAATAATCTCTGTGATTTTTTTCTGTATGGCAAATAAATATTTCTGATTGTATATTTCTTTTTATTGAAGGCAAATCCATTACTGCTTTTATTAACAACAATCAAACTTTGAGTGCATCTGTATGTGTTTGGAAATATTTTTAAATGATCTGATTAAGATAAGGAAAACAGATTAGATTAAATAAAGAGAGAGCAATGGAACATCCAGTCAATTTTATTGTGTAGACTAGACAGCAAGACAGACCTGTACCTAGTGGCAAAAAATTCCAAAGAATCACAACAAATATGAATAGCAGCAATAAATGTAAGTATATATAAAATGCACTACATACATAAAATAATTATATGAAAATATTACATTACCTTGTGCAACATCAATAACAAAGTAAGCTTTCTAATCTTCAAATATTATTTGTGCCTTGAAATGAAGGAGCAGAGAAATAATGAGACCATTTTTTAATGTTAATCCTTTCTTAGAAGATTAGAAAGTAAAACTAGCCAAGCAGATCCTGACTATTTCTTAGAGCAAGCCTTTAATCACATTATAATGTAGCTGAACACAGCTTGGTCGGGTGCTTATTTAATTATAATTAAATGCTTGCAACACATGTGTCAGTGACAATATCCCTTTTCCTAGACATCAACACTAGGATATATATCTAATGATGATTCTACACAGAAGCTGTTGGAAAGTGTCTTGAGCATAGTCTCCAATGGATTACAAAACAGCCCTAGTATTGTATTTCCAGTGACTGGGAAAAGTGCTGGAGTAACAGCCTGAGACACAGAGTTTATTGGTACATATTTCTATCATTGAGAGAATGTCTCTAAATTATTCTCTACAATTTAGATTATTACTCTCAACAGTTCAAAGCTCTAGTCTACTTTATGTATTCCACTCTGAATCTTATAGAGATGCCACATTTACTGTTAAATTTTCTACCATCCTATGATATAGCTCATTTCATTTTTATTCAGAAAAAAAGATTGAAATCTTAGTTTAATCCAAATTTTAAATATGAATATTTGAAGTTTTGTATATGATTATCTTCCAGCTCCAGTAATAACCTAGAGGGTTTTTATAAAATCATTTTACTTCCCCCTGAGGGCTAAACTGGTGCTGTGTCACAAGGAGATCTTTGATTTCAGTGGGTTTGATAGTAACATAAATAAATTAATGCAGCAATAAAGAAATGGCACAAAATCTCGCAGATTAGACAAATGTATGAGTAAGTAGACTATATATATCAGCTGTAATCAACATGCAGAGCTATTTGAATCAGCTGTCTATTCAGCACCACTCAATGCACCTAAGACATGGTCCATGCCAAATTTTCTAATCGCATAGACAGCTCCTTCAGAAAAGTGTGTGCAGAACTTCCTGCAGGTTAGCAGATGTGTTTGTTAAAGGCTTATTCTGAAGGGTGACATCTGGTAGTCACCGATCTACAACAGCTCAACACCTACTATTGAATTTTGGATGTTCCCCTAATTATCATGGGACTGACACTATAAATACTATGTGTGCCTTCTTTAGATAAACAAAGAAGGGGAAAGTTTCATTTTTCTCAATTGCCTCACTACAGCATCATTCAGCCCAACTTAGAACAGTATAAACAGGTGGTAGTCTGCAATCTTTACCAGGCTGGGCACCTTCTGTGATGTTACATGTGTAAGCCCCTGTGAATGAGATGGGATAGATCATAACTTGACCTGTGCTCCTTGCCTGGACAGCATTAACCTGAGGCCATGGGAGGCAGGGTGCTGAGGGAATGCTGATGGAGTCACCCCAGGGTGGGTCATGTTTCTTGTTCTACCCCTTTGTTGGTTCAAGAATTTTTGACATATATGGTCAGATTCCTGTCCTGCATACTGAATTGGATACCTGCCCTCAGGTATCTCTATGAATTGTTAGCCATGCCCCTGGGTCTTTTTGGAAGCTGTCCTTTGGACCATGAGGTCCTGTAACCATTAAAATCTATCTTTGGCTACTTCATCCGACCCATTCCAATTATTTTAGTCACTTTCAGCCCTGCCGAATCAGACCTGAGATTGCAGCTCCGCACTGTGAGAGGCTTCCAGAAGGCTTTAATTTTCTCAAAAGGTATTGTCTGAGCATCAAATAGGCTCTTTGGTGCCTCTTGGCAAGGAGTCTCCAGTTAGAGACCTACTAACATGCTGTTCTGGTGACAGCAGTTGTAATGAACGTGGCACACCAGTTTCATTTGGCTGGTGTTTCCTGGTTCTAGCCAAACTGTCATTCTGCAACCCCGAGGCATCTTACTTGTTAGGTAGTGGCATTTCAGGAGTCTCTGAGTAGAGATAGGAGTTCAGTCTCCTTTGTCTCATGAGTTGTTAAGCCTGTCACCTCAGGTTTAGAAGCAATATTACCATCCCTTTGCAAAGTTTGAAGTCAGGGTTCTCACTCAGCTTCTGACATTCATGGATTTGAAAGGTGGATCACTTGGTGGATAAGGAAATGGCAGAATGGTCACACTCAAAAGAGTTTCAGTCCATGGCTTGATATCTGGGAGGATGTCAGTGACAAGTGGTGTTGCTCAGAGGTCCGATTTGTGCAAGAAGTATTTAAAATTTTGTCAGGGACATTGACAGTGGGATTCAGTACACTCAGAAATTTTGTGGATGACACCAACTTTTATGGTGATGTTGACACTCTAGAGGGAAGGGGGGAGGAAAGTGATAGAATTCAAAGGTACCTTGACAGGCTAGATGGGTGGGCACATGCAAACCTTGTAAAGTCAGCAAAGCCAAGTGCAAGATCCTGCACCCGGGTTGCGACATGCCCAAGCACAAGTACAGACAAGGCAAGGAGTAGGTTGAGAGCAGCCCTGCAGAGGACTTGGAGATATTAATGGCTAAAAAATTGGTATATGGACTGGCAATATGGGCTTGCAGCTCAGAAGGCCAATTCTATCCTGAGCTGCTCCAAAAGAAGGAAGGCCGGCAGGTCAAGGGAAATTATTTCCCCCTCTATTCCCCTCTCATGATGCCACCTGGAACACTTGATCCAGCTCTGAGGTCCATAACACAAGAAGGATACAAATCTGTTGGAACAAGTCCAGAAGAAAGCCACTAGATCAGTAGAGGTTTGGAGTACCTTTCCTACCAAACCTCTAGGTTTTGTTCAGCCTAAAGAGAGGGTCTGGAGACACTCTCTACAACATTCCAGTACCTAAAGGGAACCTAGAAGAAATCTGGAGATGGTTCTCTTATAAGGGCATGTAGTGATGAGAAAAGAGTGAGGGTCTTAAACTGAAAGAGGGGAGGTTTTGATAGGGTATTGGAAGAAATTCTTTACTGTGAGGATGATGAGGCACTGAAACACATTGCCCAGAGAAGCTGTGGATGTCCTATCCCTTGAAATAAGCTTAAGCCTAAGTCTCAGGGAACAACTTCAACTTTGCACATCCTGGCTCTCAGGAGGGTCTTCAACACACTGCTATGGTTGCAAAGCAAGGAAGTGGAGCTTCAGTGTTGAATATTCAATACCAATTTTTTATGGAATTGTGAGCGTGTAGTGTTGGAGACTGGGAAGGTACACTTTTTGATAGGCAACACTGTGACAGAGGAAGTGGAATTTTTTTTTATTTGCCCCATATGCAGAAGGGGGGTGGTGGTGTGTCCTTTAAAAACAGGGAGCAGAAATGCAGGGAGCATGTTCCTGGATGCAAGGCCCCAGAAAGCTTTATTGATGAGACTGTTAGAAGAACTTACAGTTTTTTTACAGACGTACTCTGAGTTAGATTCACGGAAGAAATATTCTCAAGAGGTCAAAACAGCATCTTGCCTTTTTTCCAAGGGTAGCACTTGATGTTACTTGGGAACAGCAGCCATCTTGTTTTGTTTGTGCCTTTTTTGGTTAAATTACGCCCTCTTTTTTACAATTTTCTCTTTATTGCTGTGTTTATTGCTATCTTCTTTAGTAATTTGCGGTTCTGATTGTAACATTGTTGTGTGCCCGGCTTAAAATGGGACGGCAGACGGAGACGAGAGATCTCTATAAGCTGGATCCTAAAACTTAAGTTTTATTACAAAAGGTATGGGGTAAGCTAGGACCGAACTTAGAGCTGCTTGCAGCAGCTCAGAGCTGGCCCAGGTGGGGGAGGACAAAAGGCTGAGGGACAAAAGGCCCAGGTGGGGGAGGACAAAGGGCAGGAGATGGGAGCAGATGAGAACAGGAGGAAGAGAGCAAGAGCAAGAGAGAAAAGTAAGAGAGGGGTAAGGGTAAGAGTTAGAGAGTGTAAAAGCAAGAGAAATAAGAGCAAGAGAAGAGTAAGATTGAAAAGTAAGAGCAAGAGAGTTAAATTCTGGTTACAATGCAATAAATCCTTTTCTATGTTGAATATTCTAAATTCCACTAACCAATCTCCTGTAACATACAAATTCTATGGTATTTGCATACAGCCAATAAGAATCCTTACATTACCATACCTATCACCAACCAGAGGGTCTTGCATATCTAAACTAGGGGATTACTCATCCCGGACATACCAGCTTTTCAAGTATTCATCAACTAGGGTTTTGGTATGTCACTTCATTTCAATCTCACTGTTTCTACATTCTTAAAATCTTCTGTGAGTCAATCACATTTACAGGGCTTCCCTGTTCCATCCTTCCCAACATCTGATGTTTTTAACTTCCTGTAGTTTGTTTTTCTTTTTTTTTCCCTTTCACAGTTGTGGAGCAGGGAGAGGGGTGTTCAAGCAGTCTTAACCTTTTTTCCACTGAGATTTTTATTCCTTCAAAACCACTACAGACACAGTATCTTCTGGAGGGAAAGCTCTGCCAAACACAACCAGGCTAGGAAGTTCCTGAAGTGCACTGATGATAAATTTCTCCTCCAGCCACTTAGTTTTGCATTTTCTGCAAATTTGATGAGAATGAGCCCTGCTGCTAAATGTCCAGGTCAGAGGAGCTGAACAGTACTGGACCCAGTACTCACTCTTGGGATACATCACTATTTACTTGTCTCCAAATTGACTTTATGCAACTGTTCACAACACTGAAGGTGATGCCAAAAAATCGATTTTCCATTCACCTCACTACTTACTTACCTGAGCAGTAGTTTCTCAGCCTAGCTAAGACTCATAGTTGTAAAAAAGAGAAAAAGAGCACTGACATGGTTATCTTCATTCTTTTCTTCTGAAGCAGTTAGAAAAGTTTTCTCTTTATCTTGACTAAAGAATTCTCTTCAGTAGGTGTTTTCTCTCAAGTAGTTTTAGTTTCGGAGTCAATCCATAAAGAGTCATCAATTATTTGACTGGCAGTCCCACACACACATGAAGAAAAGAAGGACCCAATATCATCTACATGAGTGTAAAAATAATGACCTTGGGTATTATTCTGTACTTATAAATCAAGAGGTATAGTATAACCTTGGAGCAAGCATGAATAATGCTTTTTCATTTCTTTTCTAATCTGTGTTTATAGAAGTGCAGACTCTTGTCCCTTGATTTGTTGTTTAGTTAAAGACAAGTAACCAAAGATATAAAGTTATTGTACATTGATCCCATAGCAGAAGAAAATGCTTTCTAAAAGTCTGTAGCATTTTTGAGTGTATCTTCAAAACAAAAATAGACTTTTCTTTGACACTTTTCAGCTAGTTACATTTTCACACATTTCAAGGCTTGTCACTTGTTTACATTTTCAGTTTTTATTCTAATGAGTGTTAGATAAATGATTAACCTGTGTTTGAAAAAAAAAAGAAAAATGGGTTTACTTGGGGTAAATTATAGTCTAGAGCATTTTCAAAGGGTTGTCTGAATCCTCTTTCTGCAGATCTATTATGACAGACTGATGTCAGTACCTCACATTTGGCTCAGGGTACATGTAAGCAAAAAAAGCAAACCAATCTGGTTTCAGACTGACTGTTTCAATCACCAGCTGGCTAAGAATACTAAACTATACATTTCCCAGGGAAAGATTATAGAGTAGAAAGCCCTAATCCCCATACCACCTCCAGATTCTCATGAATTAATGTATTAGTTCATAAATAAATTACATACTCAAACCTCTGCCTAAACTATGTTCAGTCATTTCCTTGCATCCCTACGGGTAGCTGAGTGTTCGCTCAGATTTCTTTAATTACTAGTTGACATCAGAAGGAGCAGTGAACTTTCTCTCTTCCCTCCTCCCATATGTATACTACACACTGATATATTGTTAGTAAAACCAAAGGAATGGAGGGATGGTAATGAATGGGGTACATTTTTATAAGTTCCTGAAATAACAGTTATTAATGATTGAGGTATACATGATAAAGGTAATATTCTTATGGCAAATAGATAATGATACTTAAGGTATTACAAGTCTTAAATGGTATTTTTCTTTTTTCTCTAGCTTTTTAGGGGTCAGTATTGCAATATTTTATACTATTTTTCATAATTTTTCTGCTAATTAAGGAAAAGTCTGTCAGTATTCAGTTACTCAATTCTCTGGAAGAGTTAATAGAACAGGTAGGCTATAATATTAGTAGGCACCATTTCATTCATTGAATGTCATAGGAATGAGTAATAAGAATAATTCTGTTTATCCATTTGTATTGTCAAAGGCTGGAAGAGATTTGATGATTTAAACAACAGTTTTACTGTGGGTCTCAGATGGACAGAAAAATTTCAGGTTCTGTGGAGAAGTAGAATTTCATGCTTTCCTTTTATTAACATCTACTACGTGACTTAGCCACCTGTACATGTTTTTTTCCAGGCATCAAATCCTTATGCATTTACCAGGTAGCTTGGACAAGAAAACTAACTAAATAAAGGTTCTTTTCTCTTTCCAATAAAGCTCAAGAAATGCTTCTGTTTGTTTCTTTGGTTTTTTTTTAAATAAAAAAAAAATAGTAGAAAAACAATACTAAGAACTTAATATAATGTCTTAGATTATCCAGCCAGTTTCATTTTGAACCACAAATAAATATATTCTAATGGATGAGACTAAAGAAAGTCAGTGGATACTTAAAAGAGATGGGAGTGTTTTTCAGAAAGAGAAGTAAAAGTAAGGTGGCATTAACATCTTCATTCAGGCTTCCAATCTACAAAATCAAGATGATCAGAGACTAGATCTCCTCCCTATGAAGACGGGCTGAGAGAATTGGGGCTGTTCAAGGTGAAGAAGAGAAGGCTCTGGGGAGTCCTTACAGCAGACTTCCAGTGCTACCTAGAGGGGACTACCGGAGTGAGGCTTAGAGCCATAAGATATGCCATGAAATACATGGCAAAGGGATTAACATGAGCATGCTGGCCTGTCGCTAGGTTTTTAGACAGAGGCCAGATGGGCATTATCACTGCAATCAGCTAGCTGGAAGGTGTCACAGTTCTGTTCTGCCCTTACACAAGACCCACACACTATAATTCCTCTATAACTCTCAATGTTTCTCATTCACATATAAAGTGGCTGACTCACTACCATTTATGGCAACAGTAACAGATTATTTGACTACAGTTTCACGTCCACTTCTCCAAAAATTATAAATTGGCATTTGAAATTCTCCATAGCAAAGGATGAAAATACAAGCACCTTGCAAACCTGTTGACATCATCCTTGTTCTTCTCTCCTGCTCAAAGCAAGGACAGCTCTTTAGTAATATTTGAGTCTCTGACAGCATTGTAGTATACCTGGGAACAGTTGTACCTAGCACTGTGCACAACTGACTGCACCCATGGTGGACTGGTTTCAGCTTGATGATTTTTTAAATGATCCCTTTCAACCCAAACTATTCTATGATTTTATGATCTAGAAGTGCTAGACAAAGAACTGTTAACTAAATAGTGGTACATCCAAAGGCTCTGAGCAGCAAGGAGGCGGTTAATAAGAATATGAATTTCTATTAATAGGACAATGTAGATGAAGACACGTAGAGAGATTTTGTACTAATATCTACTTGAACAATCTCCCTGTATTCCTCCAAGTCTATCTGCCATTCTTTCCACCCTCTTTTATCTGCTTGAGTTTACCCAGGAACTGATTGTCCATCCATGCAGACTTCTTGGCATTTTTTCCTGACTTTCTCTTTGTTGGGATGCATCACTCCTGAGTGCAGAGGGGGCAATCTTTGATTATCAGCCTGCTTTCTTGGGCCCCTCTTCCCTCCAGGGCTGTCTCATGGCACTGTACCAAGCAGTTCCCTACAGAGGCCAAACTCTGCTCTCCTGAAATCCAGGATAACCAGCTTGCTGAGTCTTCTCCTTGCTGCCCTAGAGATCTTGAACTCTGTCTTTCCATTCTCACTGCAGTCAGGGATGCCCTTACGTAACGGACTTTAAATAATTTTTCACATTTGCATGGCAGATGAACATCAGCGGCTTTGATACTCAAAAAAAAAACAAACAAACAATAGTGGTAAAATACTAAAAACCATGTGTTTTCTAGAAATTTCTTCTTTAAAATTCTACAGAGATTGTGTAATTAATGAGATTCAACTTTTAGTTACAAATTCACAAATTCAGTCTGATATTGTATTAAACACAGATCCCTATTTACTATATGTGATACAGACCCTGATAAAGACCCTGTAGATCAAATTTAAGCCCTAAGCTTATCCAACTTTTGCTGGTAGTGATGTAGCAATATTTTTAGTAGCATCAAAAAAACCCCAAGCCTTCTGAAAGTTGCCTTGTCAGACCATGACTCAATATATACAAAGCATATGCACAACTCTATCTTATTTTGTCTTTTATCAGAGCTTAACTAATACTGCAACATAGGTAGACTGACAGATATTAGTAGATTAACTAAAAAATTTGCAAAATTAATTCCAAATTTATTATTTTAATTTACATTTTTAATACATGGATATTAACAAAAACATTAATAGAATTTATATTTTTTTAGTTATTTAGTTATTTAAAGGTAATGTCTATGTGTTCTGATTAAAGTAATGACCTAATACATTTTCCTAATGTCACTGAAATTTAAGCATCACATAGGTTCAAGTTACATACTATTCATGATAATGGATACTGATTTTCATTTTATTATTCCAGCCTCATTGTCATATAAATGGAATTACAGACAAACACACAATTTATGACGTTTAAATCTAGTTTATATCATGAGAATTCTTATTTTTCAAAAGGAATATTAGTGCATTTCAAGTCCTTGAACCACGGGGATTGTACTTTTATTTTCTTTAATTTTCCAATTAAATAAATTAAATCAAATTTTTAGTCCCCATGGGAATACATTTGTTAGCTATAGTACTGCATATTTTTTCTTGTCTTTTAGGAGGTAGAAATTTTGAGCTATCTTCATTAATATTCACAGAATCCAGTAGCATCCTGGATCCATATTATACAAAAAGCCTAAAGAAGGTCAAAGAGGGAGGTGAAGCAGAGAAAATTAATTTCTTGTGAAGAAAGGGAAAAAGAAACACTGCTTCTGCACCGTCTTCAAAGTCATATCTAGAAAATACTTAGTTTTGCATTGAACAAGTGGGCTCACAAGTCATTTTATAAAGCAATAACAAAGTATTAATGTTTATTATTAAATAGCAGGAAAATATACTTCCGAAATGTTTTGCATTTATCCTAGAGCTCTTTATTAGATTTGATACAGAAAATGACAACTAATCTGTGGAACAGTTTTACAGAATTTAACAAAAGATATAAACATAAAATAGAACTAACACAAAAATATATGACTTATTGATATGGCCAGCATATAAATAATGAACTGTGGAAGGCTGACCTTGGCTGGCTGCCATACACCCACCCACCCTACTCTTTAGCAAAAGAATGTAAAATAGGCTCATGGGTAATGATAAAGATAGGGAAATCACTTACAAATTACTCTTACAGGAAACCAGAATTAACACAAGGAAAATTAATTTGATTTATTGACAATAAGATTAAATTTGGATGGTGAGGAAAAATACAAAAACTTGACACCTTCAGCCACCACTGCCTTTTCCCCAGCCTCAATTTCAATCCTTCATTTTCAACTCCTCTAGGAGTGAGGAGTTTTGGCCAGCTCATAACAAGTAGCTCTCTGCCACTCCTTCTGTCATGTCTTCTCTAACATGGGTCATTCCCATGGACTGCAGTCCTTCAGGATAAATTTGCTCAAGTGTGAGCATGGGCAGCAGTTTGTCAGGGAATATCTGCCTGCTCTGGTCCTCCACAAGCTGCAGTTTGAATATTAGCTTCACCATGCCCCTCTCTACCATATGATGGAAAACATCTTTATGAGTAGATTAACACGAAAATTTTGAAAAATTAAAAACATTTAAAAAATCTTTATAGGTAGATAAACATAATTACATGTTTACATTGTAAGCTATTTGTTTGATAGAGTTAGATATCTAGTCTAAGGTTACTTTTCTGGTCCATAGCATCTCCAAGAGTAGCTACTGAACTACTGCTATTCTGTATGGAAGGCTTTAGCAAAACCCTACATATGACCACAGAGGATTGCAGATGTTAGCCAACGCAGCAATATTTCTCTCCTACAAAAATAACTTGTATATAGCTAAATTCAGGTAAAGTTAAAAAATAATTGCATAAGAATAAACAGCGAGATGTTTACTGTATTTTATGGTATCACATGCTAACGTGAACTGCACATTCTAAGGGTTTTTTGAAACTATTTATTAAGTGTTTTCTTATTACTCATAGTTATTTTGGAATCTGCTTTTACACTTGATAGAGCCTCAGTGAGCAATATTATGAACTGATGATAAACAAAACCTAGAAAAATTATAAAGCTCATGTTAATTTTTACTGTAAAGTACAAATACTGTCAATTCATGCTGTAAAGGAAAATGCATGTGCCTCAGAAAATTTCCTTATCATTACTACCTCAAAAATGCTTTATTGTAATATATTCAACAAAGGTTACATCTAGTTTAAGTAGTTTTTTATTTGGTCCCCTCAAGTGGATAATAAAGTCATCTGCCATTATTTCATTTGTAATTCATTATCGTTATGTGCAGTGTGTACATAATTTGTAAGCTAGTCTCAAAAAATACACAGAATCATAGGTTTTAAACTTTGCGCATAACACAAAATAAGCAGATAACTATACAAATATCATAAAATAATTTTTTAAGTGTTTTGCTTTCTTAAAATAGCAATGACTTAATTATAACATAAGAAATCATTATGCCAATAAATATATGAATCAACAAAACATTAAAAGCATGTGTATAAGTTCTGCTGAAAATTTATTTTCTAATAAAACACAATTTATAATGGAGATAACTGTGTATTGATTATGAAAAGACTCACTCTCTGCTATTATTTAATTATATTAAAGTAAATAGAAAAAAAATCTTGGTGAGGTCAATGGTATTAGAGTATCTTTTGTTAGAGAAAAATTATTAGATATAATTCTTGTAGTGTATTACAAAAATACTTACCTTTAAATGTAGTAACTTTCCTGTGGCAAGAATCTCTCCCCAATCCATATGTTGTGCCATTTGACCACTGAGAAAAGCTTCTTATTTGTTATAGCTGAAAGCATTTTAAATGGACAGAAAATGAGTTGGTCAGAACTCCTCGGAGGAGGAATGCAGCCATATCTTGAGCTTACAGTTGTCTGCAGCAAAGTGCCTATAAGCTACCGTGAAAATTCTAAATTACTAATCTTCAGGAAGCTAAAGCCCTTGGCTCCAATCACTTCACCTAGTTAGTGAAATTTTACAAAGCAAAAACTTAATTTATAATTTATTTTCCCTCTGTTAGATTCTTTCACCTCTTTTAAGCAATTGAGTGATGAGTTTTCATGTAAACCTCTCTCTCAAAATAATAGATTAGAGATGGCACATCCCCTCAACCATAGGTTGATAACCTTAGGACAGGCAGATGTTTGGGTGTTTTCTAATGGGACTCATGCTCTCAGTAAATACATATGATGTTCATTCATGGTTTTGATTTCCACACACTCAACCATCTGTTAAAATGACACATTGCTTGTTAACAAGCTAGTTATATTGTTCCCAATATATATGAAAATCAAATAAAGATAGAGTTAGAATACTTCAATAAAGACAAAAAATGGCTGCTTCCACTCTCTCCATTTAAACTATATTGTGTAATATTCATCTATACCTCTCTTAACCCCTTAAAAATAACAATTGAATAAAATAACCACCTCTGTAGTCTTTGTTTTATTGAAAACCATTTTATCATATCTTTTTTTTTGTATATATGCTGTGTTTTTGAACAGCATTTAGAATTTATAATCTCTTCAGGAGATATCAATAGCTTTCTTATGTGCATTTCTGCCTTAACAGAACTTGTGCATTTGATACCAAATAAGTATTACATTTAAAATACTTTGTATATTGACTTGATGAAATCTTACCAACCTTTACATATCAAAATTCAAATCACATTATTCTCTAGAATATTTAATATTAAAGAAGGAAAAAAGTCAATAATAACTTAAGACTTTACACCTCTTTTCACTGTTTGCTGACATGACAATGATTTCTCTTGTGAGACTCATGTTTCACCATGTTAAAGTGCAGTCATGATCTAGAGACTTTACCTCTGACACTCTGCAAAGCAAAATATAGAAAAGCAAACCTAAAAAAAATGTGTGTTTAGAATGTAGTAGTTTATGTATCTGGGTACCCTCATGGGGTTACCTTATTATCTGGAAAATTTCCAGGTTGATTAGACAAGCCCTTTGTGATATGATTTTTCTTGGAAGTTATTCCTAAAAGGCCTTCAGAGGACCTTTTCTGAATTTAATTTTTCTGTGAAGAACAATAGTGAGAAGATAATTTTAGAATAACCTTGATAACCTGAAGTTTACTTTTCTGTTACTGTTGCTACTCGTTGTGTTTGAATATTTTCTATTATGTGGGAGATACACCCCTTAATAATTATATTACACTAATTATTAAAGATTAGCACTTCATCTGGGAAACTTGTTTGCTCAGGGTATCAGAAACAACCAGTAATTACACAATATGTATGTATTTTGGACATCTTTAGGCAATAGCTTTCAAACAGCTCTGAACATTAAAGTGCAAGAAAGCAGTAAACTACACAGAATTTCACTTTTTTCAGTACACCAAACATTTCATTATCAAAAAAATGTAATGCAATTCATCTTGTAGAAGATTGTTATGAGAAGAAACAATGAATATGTGAGGAAAGAAAAACTATCTTCTGCTTGGAAAGAAGGGGACTAGCTAGATAAAAATTTTCAAAGTTATGTGGAAACAATAAGAGGGAAAGACTGAAAAAATATATGTAAAGGCATAAGTAGGTTCAAGACAGAGTATAAACATAATTTTGGAATTAATACCTGTGCTACAGTTATTAATCCTCAATAGCTGAGATCCACTTTTAGATTTATATTTAACTTCATTAATTGAAAAGAAAAAGAGTTATTTAATATATCTTCTGCATTTCTGAAATCTTCTCATTCTTGGTTTCAAACATATTTCTTAAAAAATATTCTATTATGAAGAGAATTCACATCACGGTACCAACTTGAAAATTTTTGTGAGGTGATAACAATTGTGAACTTCATTTGGATTAAAAAAATCTAAAATT
>VZTB01003119.1:268748-284988 GCA_013397245.1 Thryothorus ludovicianus | reverse complement strand
ACAGAATAAAAAATTTCCATATGGTTACTTATGTTTCTCAGATATAGATATTTTAGGAAGTTTTAATGTCTTTCACAGGAAAAAAAGAAGTATTTTGCATTCTGAAATATATTTTACTAAAAAATATGTCACTACAGTACTACTAACTCATTTCTCATCCTGCAAACCTTTTTTCTCGCACTATTTTGACAATAGTCTGGACATAGAAAATATTTTATTGAAAAGGAGTAGAATTGCCACAATGATTTGTTCTGTATTTTATTGGCTTTGGGTCAGTAATAACCCATAGAAAATGCTTTTTAATATATTTGTAACTTGTATTTCANTCGCTTGGAAATATATTTATCCTAAGATAATAAATATAAGATGGCTCTATGAGATGCATTTTTTCTATAATGTTTTGTTTCTTTTTAAGTCTTTGTTATAAATATTAGTCTTTTATATTAAATATTATTATACTAAAAATACTGGGTTGCACTTTAAAAATATTATTTCTAAAATTGTAAAATCAGCAGCCAGAAACCAGCATACAACATATTTGCATCAATATTCATTATTGTGTCTTTTTTCTCTTATTTGCTATACAGGCTGCTTTTTCTAGCACAGATGACTCTTTTCCCATGTCAGTTCTATATGCAAAATAATGGAGTCTTAATCCCTACCTGGAATTCCTAGGCAAGAGTTCATTTAAGATTAATTGCAATGCTAATATGGACTCATTAATACAGTTATGATTATTTTTTATTGCTATCATTTTAAAAAATATTTATTATTGGTAAGTATCGAACAAAATTGAAATTAAACCAAATAAAAGCCACTAAAAGCAACAGGTATTCAAAGGAAATGCCATCAATTATCATGTCTTGTTATTACTGCTATTAAGGGAATGACAGGCAACATCAGCAAAAACAACAATGAAATATTAAATATACTACTTGACTTTCTCTGTGTGAAATATTTGGGTTTTTATATAAACTTATTTCTTATTTTAGGTAAATTTTTAGACATTTTTAAATCCAAAGTTCTTGCCATTCAGAAATAATAATCACTGAACAGTATTTCTACAGCGATTAAAACCTGAGAAAAGGCAGATAATTTTTTTTTTTAACTTTCTGCCTTGTTTAAATTAACATGTTTTCTACCTGTGAGTCCATTGGGTTAAAGCAGAGCAGGAAGCAGAATGGCTTCCCCCATTTACGGGGAAGCCATTCTTCTATTTAAGATATTAAAGATATTTAAAATAGATGAAAGAGAGTCAATATAAAACTTAGAGCCATATGATGAATATGATCTGTTTTCATTTTTTCAATGAGAAGAAATGTCATACAGGTTTAAATATAAATTATTAACAAACTGAGACATTAATTCATAGTAGAATAAACTAAATCAAATTACAGTAAAATTAACACAACATATTTCCTTCAAATTATTTTCAGATTTCAGTTTTGTTTAACCTGACAACTGTAGTTGAAAGAAGAAACTAAGTTACTACTACAGTTACACTTTTTTATGTTGGAAAAAAAATCCAATTATAAATCTTTTAATGTCTTCATTAGACATTAGAGAAACATCAACATAGAAAAACATGAACAGAAACTAAGCCAAGTTCAACAATAGAAGTACCCTTGAAAGTGTGCATGCTTCAATGTTACAGAAAAAGTCAATATATAAATTAAACATTTACAGTGAGCATTCTGGAAAACAAAGTAATTTTATGAAAACTATATGACAGACATCTACAGCTAAACAGTTTAATTTATATAGTATTTGCATTTCATGAATTAAAAAGCTTATTAATTTCACCTTTTTTATTATATTTTAATTATACAGGCAACCCTGTATAATTAAATACAATCTGATGTATTCATTTATCTGACACTGGAAGGATTTCCCTTGCTGATTTAATTCTGCAAAAAGGGAATTCCTGAGAGTGGTAAGAATTATGTATGTCTTTTGTCTTTAAGATGTTGATTATTGCTCTACCACTTTCTTTCCTGTCTCATCTCTTCCCGTGTTGCTTGCCAAGGAATTTATTCTACTGCTCTAGATGTGTCAGGCTAATGTTAGGGAGGGAATCAAAGTCCATTACTTTGTATTAAATTGAGATAATTGCCCTGTTGTCCTGTACTAAACTGTAATGAGTGCCCTGTCTCCTCCAATACTGGCAACTGATAATCTAAGAAAAAACACATTGGGCCTTAGCTTTAGACACAGCCTTTCTCCATCTGCCTGTTTCCCTGTCTTGTGAGGGTTGATAGAACCTGAAAGAGTAGCTTTGTGGCTTCAGTCTTTTTGCAAAATGGAGTTATTGCAGGTAAAATAAATGTTTGTCCTGCTGAGGTGAGGGAAGAGGAAAAGTGCAGTACAGAGAAGAAAGAGCAGAAGAAAGGACTCAGGATCAGAGGCTAAACAGATTGGGCCAGAAGTACAATTAATATATGCCCAAAATGCAGTTTAGCTGGTATAAAAGGAAGCTGGTAAATAATTTTTGAAAAATTTATTCAGAACTATAGATCCATTGGACTATCCAAATTGTTTTTTTATCTAGAGAGGAAGCTTACCTAACTTCAGAGAACTAGCCTAGAGAAGAACTATGTATGGATATTCTTATCAATTACAGGAAAGTCAGAGAAGAGTATAATTATTAATATGAGAGAAGAAGGACAGGGTTCTGTTCAAGGTTACTGCTTATCTCTGTGGCAAGCTAAGCTGAACTGTTATTTTCCAAATATTGAAACAGCTTTCTCTAGATTTGACAAAACTTGTAACTAGACAGCTGCTCAGAGAGCCTACTTCTCTGGCCCTTTTTCTTTTTTTTTTTTAACTGAAATATACACTGTCTTTAAAAAGATCTAAGGTAATACCAGTACTGTTATCACTAGCTCAGTTAGGTAGAGTATGATGCTAATAACACCAAGAGAGTGTGTTTGATCCCTCCATGGCCCATTCACTTAAAAGTTAGACTCAAGGATCCTTGTGGGTCCCTTCCAACTCCACAATTCTGCAATCATCACTCAAGAAACTGCAATACAGGACTAGTTCAGCTCAAGTTTTCTTCTGTTAACATTGCTATTCTGAATGTGAGTTCATTATCCTGTGTGCAGTGCCAATTCACACACCGAGGTGAAGCATTTCTATTTTTTAATCTAGTTTGCACAAAGTAGGGAGTACGTGGTAACCCAGAAAACTCTGGCTCCCTGATCATCAAAAATTTACACTATTTATACATTTTAACAAACAAAAGCATCAGTGTTTATTGTTTACAGAGTATATAATGAGTCAGTAGTCACAATCTCCCACACCAATTACTTTTCACCAGGTACTGCTCAGTTCTGCAGAATTCATTCCTGGTGGCTATTGTCCAAACAACCCTTTCATCTTGGGATTGTCTTCCCTTTTCCTTAAAAGACTAGCCAAGCATGCAAGATTCACAATGCACTTGCTCAATCATAACTGTCCAGCTACAACAACTGATTAAAAACTAAAAAATATTGAATAGTTTGATTCAAATCTTGAAGGGTTCAGATTTTGAGAGGCTCAATATAAGCATCATGGGTAAAACCTATGATACCACATGTAAATTACTGTGTTTCCTAAAGTTAGAAATCAGTCAGAGTCATGCAATGATTTGTAAGTCTTGAGCAAATGAAGAGATAATATAAAAGAAGTAGCCAAACCTAGAAGTGGAACAAATTGCAATTCTGTAGAATAGGCATCTGAGCCATAACTTACTAAACAACACAATCCCTTACAAGTAGTATTGATATTTTCACTCAGTATAATAGAAACATTCTGCGTAGCATTTAACTGTATATTTAACATTAAATTTTCCCTTGATTATGATTTGACTTAAATAAATGGTGAGTATTTTCTTGCATGGTTTCCCTAGGCTTATGAACCAAATTGTGCAGGATATTTTAGGAAATCCAGTATGTTAGAATGCATTAAAATATTGCATAACATTTTTCCCACATTTTTGCTGAAGAATATCCTCTGATTAGGGCTCTTGATATAAATCAGTGTATCTTTTACTAATGCATCAATATTTAATTTATATTTATATGAAAAATTGAGTGAAAGACTGACACGCTGGAGAGAATTATCATAGCTGTTTGTTTGCCATCAATAAGGAAATCTAGAAAACACAATGTATGTAATATATGCCTGATTATATTATGGCTGATAAGCTTTTATATTAGGGGTTTTTTCAATCTTGTGATGAAGTTACTACATAATTTTTAAAATAAGGTGCACACTCCTTCCATGCTCAGTGAAACCTGAGCATACACATACAGTGAATACCTATAGAACCCCTTCTACTATAAAATATAAAATGCTTATAAAAATTTTTACTGTATTATAACAATATAAATTAGATACAATAAATAAAACCAATATTTTTATTTCCTCACTTTTTTGTAAATTTCTCAAACTTTTTCAATATATTAAGAGAAAATTTGTGATTATTCTTTCCAATTTCTTTTTAAAAGCAATGCCTATGGAAGGTGACTGATGAATCCACTGGAAAAACTTCTGGGCTTTTTGGTCTAGTCTATTTCAGTGGTCAACCTGATTGCAAAGGGTAAGCAAGTAAATCTCGCCATGCATTTTGCACCCCCAAAACCTCTTCAAATCACAGAAGAATTTGATGAAACATTTGTTTTCATAAAATGAAAACATTTTAGAGGCTTTATGAGTTTCATACTTTAAAAATTTAAATTTTCACCCACTTTCCTTATTTAAAAATTTTTGAGGGGAAAGAGGTAGGGAATCAAACTGCATTTTGAAAGTTGTTTGCATCATAATAACAGTTTCTCAACAGTAATCTCATATTCTCTCATTGCTTTCTAATTACTACTTAGCAAGCAGATTAAGTTCCATTGTGTTCCAAAGTAGCTTTAACTTGCTGTATTGCTTATCAGTATAACCAGCTGTTCAGTGGTAGATTCAGTGATGACGGAATTTTTAATTGCTTTTTTCGTTTGGCTAAGTAAGTTCAGATGGTCACTAATTAGTTCTGTCATGCTGAGGTAGTTTTGTTATGAACAATGCAATCAGTGTTTCATTGAAAAGACAATTTTCCTGAGATCAACACTGCTTAATTATCCCTAGGAATCTGCCCTCAGTTTCTTTTTTTTGTTATCACTGTCATGAGTAAGGTGATATGAATTAAACTGAATTGCCACTTAAAAGAAAGCTTCTACTAGTGCACATAATAATTTCTCATTTTCCTTTGCTCAAAAGCAATCAACTGAAACAGTTATAAAGACTTATTCTTTATCAAGGTCTATGCCTTGCTTTAGGGCAGCCCAAGTTATTTCAAAATTATAAGGCATTGAAGCAGTTTATGATATTCACACTTGTGTCTGTGTATGTCTTACATAAAGTATCATGTGATGACTAGCTTTTTCTTAGGCATTTTCATCTTATTTTATGTAAGAAAATAGTCTTCCTGAAATACCAGAAGAAAGTAGTAATTGCTTTTTACTTCAAGATGAAAAAAAAGAAATAAAAAAATCAACTAATGCTATTAAAAATATTAATAGTGGTTATTCTTTCAATGTTGCTTTTATTAAAAATTTAGTGCTGATTTTTTAAAAAATTATATAACAGTGAGTTTGTACCTTATAGTACAGAAAATTCAGTTGGAGACTAAAGGATCAATGGAACTCCTAATAAAAGCTTTACTTGCAGCTTTTTAAATACCTGCTTTTGTTCTTTTTCAATTCTTTATTAGAGATCCTTTTTCACAGATCTTTTATAATGCCTCTTGGTTATGCAATGAAATGCATACCGATTGAATTGTTACTAAAATTTACTTGTAGTGCATAATTTCTATGGCCATAGTATGTAAAACTTTTTGGTAAACTCTGAAACACCAAGTATCTAATATTGACTGAATAGAGGGCAGAATTTGTGTAGCAGGATTTTTTAAATTCATTTGTTAATTCCTTAGCAGTTTGCATAACTTTGACATGGAACAGCGTCTCTTGACACTCTCACAAAGCTGTATCTCTTTCAGCTTTATGTTTATAAATATGTGGAAATGCTCTATGGTATTTTGATAAGACAATTTATATGCTTGAGCTAACAACTGTTTCTGTTGACTATGAGATCAAATCACTAGAGGATTATTGATGATAGATGGGCAAAAAATTGAGCTAAAAATTTTATCCTGCAGGAAAATAGGTTGTAAGAAGGGCTAGGAAAAATATACTGTCATGATTTGCTTGGGGAATATTCAGCTGTGTTTAGTCATTTTGGGTTCAATATGTCATGGAAATGCCATAACAGCAATTTCCATCTGAAGAGTCAGATGTGGAGGTAGGACAGGAAACATGGTAATGCAGCTCTGAAGAATGACTACACCAATAGCACAAAAAATGGGTTTATACCCGCTCATTGAGAAGAAAACTGAAAAATCCAGTTTTACAGGTACTGACTCCATCCATTCCAAAGCGTTATTCTAATATTAGTCACTGAATCAGAATTTCTTGCTTTCCATCAACTCCTATTTATAGCTCACGAATACTGAAATCCAATTTATTAAGTATATAATACATTTATGCTTGAGAAAGCAACCAAAAAACCTCTTGACATTTGTTCCATATAAATATTTGATTACTTAACATTTGTCTGATTGTACAATAATTGTTCCCTGTAGACAAAAATGATGGAAGTATAAATCAGGAGTACCAATAACAAATAGATAGCAGGAATAAAAACATAAAAAAGGTACCTGAGCACAATTTTTCTCAAAGTAATCTTTATATAAATTACAAATATATAAAATATTTACCTATATGAAAAAAAATGGAGAAAGTGAGTTTCACATAAATTATTTATAAATTCAGATCATGAAATAAGTGAGCTTTAAGTAACACAACTACTTTAGAATTACTGAATCTTTACTTTGACTTAGAAGAATGCTAAACTTGGAATACATCTTTGAATACTATAAGGCTGTGATACTCTGTCTTTGTAAATATTTATAAGTTGTAAAATTAAACTTCTAAATAAGGTTAAATTTTTGGTCTACATTAACCCTAATTAGTATGTACCTTCTTTGTGGTCCTGAATTTGCTATAGGATGAGTGAAATAGGATTTTTCTAAAACAATAAACCACAGGATGATAGTACATTAAGGGGTTGGAATGGACCTTAAAGATCACCTAGTTCCAATGCCCTCTGCCAGAGGCAGGGACATCTGAACCCTAGATCAGGTTGCTCAAGGTGCTATCCAACCTTGCCTTGAGCACTGCCAGGGCTGGGCTGTCCACAGCCTCCCTGGGGAATTTGTTCCAGTGTTTAACAACATGCTTCCATCTTATTCTTATGACAATATCTTCATGCCTCTGGAATTTGCTTTCAGTCAGGTGAGAATCTTCAGTATCACAACTTTAAAAGCTGCATCTGTCCTACTTTGAAGAAAAAACCCATGAATATGACACCACTTTCTATGGATGGAAGTGAAAGGGCTTGTCAAATTGTCACTGTATGTACTGGTATCACCCAGATTGCTGCCTCTTTATGCAATGTTACATCAGTAAGAATCCTATTTCATTATGTATGGATATCAACAATTAATTGATTTGTAGAACACATCACATTTTAAAATTTTATTTTCAGAATGTATAAAACCATAATTTAAGCCAGTTTGAAATTGTTAGGGTTTTGTTTTTTTTACATCAATCTTAGTAATGCTTTGGTGAAAAACCTTTTCTGAACTGTAACAATGTATAGTACAGTACAGGAGCTGAATTGACACCAGCCACTGGGAAAACACATAGGCTACTACTACAAGTAAGCTAGACATGGAAATAGAACTGGCTACTCAATATTAAAATCTCCCAAATATATTTAATCAGTTTCTATCACCTCCCCTAGGAAAAAGACTTGGCATTTCAGTTTGTGTCGTGACAGAATAAGACAATTACTTTAATGTATTTCATTGATAAAATATCTTTTGAACTGTGTAAGAAAATATGCTATGATGATGAACCCCCAAGCTGTAGATGGAAAGACATCTTAATCATTCTCTGCACTACCCACTGCAAGCCTGACAGTACTACTTTTTATTGCATATTATTTCCTGGGTACTTCAAAGCAAAAACATATGACAAACCATGATAAATGAATATCTTTTAAAGTTATTTCTTGAACCCTAAGAACCAATTGTTGCTATAACTGAAATTGGATTATTTCTGTTGTTGTCACCCCTGAAGCTTGTTCTGTGTTTATCTCTGTGAACAGTAAATCAGCAAATTTTGACATTTCAAACACAAACTCATTTGTTAAACTTTCTGTAATTATTTTTCTAAACTCAGATCAAGGTGCTCTGGACAGACACTGTTAGGGTCAATAAAAGAGCTGAGGATAAGGAAGGAAGCCATGGGAAAGCCCACACTGGTTAGGGAAAGCTGTGGCTCACCCCCAGCATTCTTTGCAGTACATTATGTAAATGTTGCCAGAAGGTTCCTCTCTCCTTGTTCTGTCATTGGTTAAAATACCCTGCAATAATTCACATATTCCTAATCCCTCATTCCTATTGGATCCTCACCCTCAGACCCCACCTCTACCCTATGGTATATAAATTGTTTTCACCCTGGCCCTGGGCCTTTTCTGTTGGATCCCTTCGAGCTGTAAGTGCCTTTGCCTGTTTGTTATATTCTCATTAATAAACCCCATTTGATTTTTGGGTCACCAAACGTTGCCCATCCCTCCTTTTATTGCCATGATTGGGTTTTTTCGTCCATCTCCCGTGGTGGTCCTCAGGTCTGTCCATCCGGGCCGATCCCTGAGCAGCCACCAGACGCTGTTTGCACCTGGGGCTGTGGGAGGCTGTCCGGGATCAGGTGTGGAGGGGAGCCGGGGCCATGGGGCTGGGGCTGCTCCAGCCCGCGGGTGAGGCCTGGCTTGGCAGGGCCCGTGGCCAGTCTGGGCATGGCTGTGCGGAGCTGGGGACCGGCTGCAGTGGGGGCTGACTGCCAAGGGTGTGAGGGACATGGGGTCCTGGGTCATGGACAGCCTGGGGAGGGCCACAGGGTGATGGTCAGGGACAGCGGAACCTGGGTGCTCTCAGGGCACTGTCAACCCTTTTACCTCACCTGTTTTGGCCAGAACTGTATGAATCCCTCCAGTAAGAAAGTTCTTGTGCAGCGGCCATCCTTTCTGTCAGATGAAACTGGAGGGGGATCACACGTTACGGCACTGTCTCAGCTGTGAAACAGTGGGATGAATGCATTTTGTACATAAGAAAATATGTTTTAAGTGCTCTAAGCAAATGTCAAGACTCAGGAGAAAGACATGAGGAATGTTGGTTACTTCATAGAAAGCCCTTTCTCCTTCCTTATATGAAGACTGCAGGATCCAGAGGGACTTTGAAAGGAAGAGAGAAATGCTAGAAGGAAGAGATCTATACCAAAAAAGTTTTGTATGAATGCTTTAACCCTATTATAAAAGTTTTTTTCTTTATTAGTTGGGTAGTTTGAGCAATAGTGTTAGTATTGTAACGATTAATTAAAGGTGGGGTTTTATCTCTTTTAATTTGATTGCAAAAATACTAGCTAATCTAAGAATAAATTCTTGACTTAAGAAAAATTTAATAGGGAAATGCAGAAAAAAAATCTAATTTTTTCATTTCAGATGTTATAGTTCCCAGAATCTGTTGCGAAAAATCTTCCTATGACATAAACAGCAATAAATGCTGCAATACACACAGAGAAAGAAAAAACAGCTTTGCTAAATTGAACTTCCATCAAGGCAAGAATTATATATTGCTTCTATAAAAAGAAACAGGGGAGGAAGAAGCCTTGCTCTTCAGGATATGTATTATCAGTCTCAGCTAAAACAAAGAAGATCCTAGATCTTCAGTGTTGCACTACAGATAATCCCTTTAATTGGTCTGGTTTATGACATTCAGTGTTTTAAAAATTATGAACAAGCTTCAAATTATATTTTTGGATAACTGTGCACTGCTAGTAGTGGTATTTCCTAGAAGTAACTTGAGTCTGAACAGCTGAAAATCTTTTGCAAATTACTTACAATCAATTTATTCAGTATCAATAATATCCAAAGATTACAAAAAGCTTTGGGAGATGATTGAAAAAAAACAATATACAGGTGCAAATTCATCTGGTTGTTCATACACTCATGCATGTTAATAATATACCTTGCAATAGGAGTGAAATCAGGACTTGGACACATAGACACATTCTTGTCAGGCAACCTGTGGCAGTTTGTGTATATGTTTTTCTGCGTGGTAACCTCTGTGTAATTAAAAAGTAATTTGAAATACTATATTCTTCTGTCTTTGAAAGTAAGCTAGTTTGCATTTATAAATAAGTATCAATATAGTTCCATGGAAAGTTATTCAGTAGATGAACACATGGCAACTTCTAATACAAATTTCATGACAAATTTCTATTTTACTTTGAGTAAGTAAGTAAGAATACAGATGACACTTGGAAGATAATTTTGTATTTTGAAAAATCAGGATATTCCTTATACACATTTAATAAGTTAATGAGTTAATGAAAGTAAAACTGCAGATGTTTTACTACAAACTAAGAGAAACCAATATAAAAATGTTGGAACAGACATTTGCCAAATGGCAGTTTTTGCACTCACCAGTTAGGTTCTGTAATGCTTTCTGCTGTTATTCAATGAACAGTCGAAGAGCGGAGTGTTGAGAATGGTAACAAACTGCAGGAAGGTCTTTCACTGAGAGCCACAATGAACTCATTTTTTTCATTTCAGAAATTTTTGCCTAGAACTTAGCTATCCATCTACGTATTGGATAAACAGGAATTCTACACACAAGATAGCACCTGGAAGGCAAAAATATGACTTGGTAGAGCTTGATGCTGAAGAAATTCTGACTGCACAAAGTTATTTGTCATGAGAGGAGTAGGCAGATATACTTGATGATCCCTTTCAACCTGAGACATTCTGTGAATCTATAACATATTGCTGGGATTATTTTTCCTACAAAATCTCCGTGATTTAATGGGAATTAGGAACTTTAAATTACTTAACTTCTAAATAACTTGTGGGTTTTGCAGGAGATCAAAGTAGATCATCATGGTGATGCTTCCTGGCCCTATAATTTACAAATACATAAGGAATAAATATTAATAGGTGTAATATTAAAATCAGGCTTCAAGACTTTCAGTGCTCTTATAAATCATAAAACATTCATAAGTCTAGTTATGAAAATAGCCATTAATGTCTGAAAATAGCCATTAGTTTCTGAACCACGCAGAAACCCCAGACTGGTGCTTCTTAAAGCATGTAAATTCTTGGTTTTAAATTTGTGTTCTCTATCGCAGATGAATGAGGAACAGAATTGTTTAAATGTTTTTCTTTCACACTTTCCAATACTGAGCTGCTTTAACATTGCATTAGAATGATGGAAAAAGAGCCACAGTATATAGCATAGGCTTTGTAAAGTGAGATTTACTGTAGAGAGCTTTGCAGAAAAATGCACTGGGCAGAGAGGTAATTTACTTGTCCTAATCTCTAAATGTCATATAATGTGTTTGAAAGCATTGTTCAGATTAGTGAACAGTAGTGATGTGCTATTATGTCCTACATTTAATCTTGATATGACATCAAATATCAATGATGATACTTTAAAGTGTACCATAAAACCTGCATAAAAAATTCAGACCTATTCAGACCTCTTGTACTTTTTTTGACATTTGTCTTAACACTATTCAGCTAATAGGGCTGCATTGGCATTTTAACTCAATCGCTTCAAACCAAATTAAGTTATGGATGAGTGTTTGATTCTTTTCCAAGGAAAGTGTATTCAAGAGAGTATGAGAAGTGTGCTTATTTGGTATGCATGCTCTTTTTCTCACAGGCATACACATTTGAGAATTTGTAACTTATAAACTACAGACTATAAATGTGCTATGAACTGTTACCGTATATACTAGCAACAGAAATGGACCTTTAAGGTCCAGAAAACATACAGTTGTATTTAGTGCACCAGCTGTCAACAATAATTACTGCATAAGGAAATGTGAAGTACTTTGAAAAATGGCTGAAATATAGGAGCTTAACTTCGTGGTGTAAAACATTTTACAGCATAGTGATAAAGTTAATAGTAAATAGTAAAGTTAGTAGTAGTGTAGGAAAAATGCTTTATAATGATATATTCATTCTTACCTTGACATAGCATCTGATGCCATTGATAGAATTTGCTCATATTTGCTTCCTGTAATATAGATTTTATCTTATGTATAAAATAGACACATTACCAAGAGGACTGTGGTGGGTCGACCTTCAGGTGTCAAGTCCTCGCACTCACCTCATCAGCAGGACAGAGGAAGAAAATAAGATGAAAACCTTGTGGGTCTAGATAAAGGCATTTTAATAAAGAGGAGCAATGGCTGCACACAGAAGCAAATTATAACAGAAATATTTATTCTGTACTTCTTAGCAAGTAACATCCAGCCACTTCCTGGGGACTAGGGCCTCAGTATGCATAGCAGCTACTGAGGAGACAATCTTCATGCTGTGCAAACACTGCTAAGCCATAGTGAAGGCATTGGTGTGTACCATCAGAGCTACACAGCACCTCTCTATAAGGAGTTCTTATAAATATAAATAGGGTACATCACTTACAAAAGCAAATTAAAGATATTCCAAAATTTTCTAACATTTTAATCAATTTAAAATTATAATCACTGGATATCTAGTATTAACCATCTAATATTAACTATTGTAAATTATCTTACTTTGGGGAAAGAACCATTAAATATTATTTTTCAAAACACTGTTTTGTATAGATGCTAAGTCACAACTACAATGAAAACAGATATTTTATCTTCCTCAGTGGTGCCATTCCAGTGACTGGCTGTAGTCCTCCTCCAACATTCTTCTAATTGGATATCTGCATCATCATTTATTTTGAGTAGCTTTCTTGGCAGGTAAACTCTGTCTAAAAATCACAGATTGTGGAAATAAATCATCAAGGACAGCAAGATATAGACCCCCTCATTACCATGATATTGATTTCAAGTGAACATTTGTCTTGTTACTGTTCTTTTAATTGGAATTAGCATCATTACAATCCTGATCAATTACTGTATTGTAATTTCAAATTCTGTTCTCTCCATCTGCCCAATTAACGTGAAAGTGTGTTTTGTTTTGGTTTTCTAATCTTAGACGCTAAGTTGAAACAGATGCTTAGTTTCAAGAAATTAATCCATCAGACACAAATATTTTCAGCATGTGTTATTTCAAATACTAACATCAGTTCTATAGTACTGCAATCACATTTTGTCATGGCTTGGTATTTAATAGGAATAACTGAAAATAATTTTTAGAGATGTACAATTCTAAGATTTCTATAGTATATAATTTATAATTTTTATTTAGTTGTATGCTCTGGATGGTCACTACACAGGATTCTGGAACACTAAAAGACAGCAGGGGATGTTGTAGAGAATCTTAGTTGATGATTTCACCGTTTGAGAAATCATACATTCGACTGATCCTCAGGAAACAGGTGATTCTTTAGAGATCTAAGTCACACTGCATGCAGTTTTGAGCTCAAAGATTTTTTTCCATGCAGTGAGAAATACCTATTGTTAAACTCTNTTTGAGCTCAAAGATGTTTTCCATGCAGTATGAAATGCCTATTGTTAAACACTACACATTTTAAATTATAGGGCTGCAGTAGGTTCATGACATCCTGAAACATCTTCAAGATTGATTTTCCTGCTTTCCTTCACTTTCTTTTCACTTGTTTCATCAGTACATATTAAGTGCTGATTCAAATATTTGATGCATTCATTCAGATAAATGTAACTTTCAGATGAAATTCCATTCCCCAAATGATTTTTTTCTGAGGGTCTGAAAACCATATTTTCCCTTTTTTAACCTCAAAGTGCATCTATTACGAAAAGGGTGGAGTACAATGGAAGTCTTGATGCCTTCCAAGGAAGGCTCCAAAAACCTCTGTTGAGAGCTTATAACAACAGAAGCAGAGTGACACTGGCTTTCAGCTAAAGAAGAAGAAAAAACAAGGTCCTGTTGATGAAAATGTTGACATTTTTGTTGGAATTCCTGAAAAATTCACTGTAATTTTAGTCAAGTAAAATCTCTTTGCAGAGCTTTTGGCCATCTTATGGGGTTCATTTTCCTTTTTAAAGCCAATGCTGTATTTGATAGACAGAACAAAGTGTCACTTTCTGTACTTTCACAACCTTTAATGATTGTTATGATCTATCCCTGAAGGCTAGGATAACTCAGGTTCTTGTTAATAAATCCCTTGGGGCAGAATAGAGTGAAATAACACTGAATTATTTATGTTTATAAAAATATATGCACATACATATATATATATACATATATGTGTAGGGTTTCTTTTAAAACAGTTTGGTTACATTGGAAAGGAGGTATTGATCATTATTAATAGAAATGTGTAATAGTAATATAAAAGCATGAAAATAACACAAAAAATGTATAAGGAAAAGAGGACAGGTAAGAGTGGAAAGATATCACTACATGTAGATCTAGTGATGAGACTTGGTTGTTGCATTTTAGATGTCCATTGGTTGAAATGATGGTCACAGTCTTGGTGGTTGGGGGTGGGGGAAGCCCAGGGAACACAAAGTTCAGTGGGTTGATGTAGGTATTCACACGGGGCTGCCCAGGTACCTCCCCTGGAGGGGAATACTGCACTGTCTGTTACACCACTGTGGACTGTGCAGGTGGAAGGCCCTAGAAAGAAGTTTTGTGGACACTTTGGCTCTTTGGTAGTTTATGGCACCTTCTAAGACATAACAGCTGTCTCTCATGTCAGTGTAACTGAGCCAGTTATACCTCATCAGAAGGGGTGAGTGATGTGAATGCCCTGATACCTTCCCCTCAGGGGGATGTTTTACAAGTGAGCCAATTGTGTAAGGGAAGACATTGGCTTGGAAAGAACTATCCCACTTCACAGCATCTGCCTCTTATCGACCTCTTTCCTTATCTGGCTCAATCCCCTTGTTGCTAAATAAACATTGATTTGTTGTGGTCATCCTCAGGTGCCCATGCCCTCTGTACCTGAGCTTTGCACATCGTTGGCAAAGCTCATGGCCCATTGTTTGAGTCATTAACAATTAACTTTACAGTCTCTGAAGGATTCCAGTCAGAATGTTATTTTTTCCTAGTCATTCAGTACATATCAAGACAAGGAGTTTTAGTCCTATGTGCCTACAATGGAAACTTCATCTATCCTAGGAAAATTTGGTGTCATAATCAAAAAACTAGAGACATGGCATCTGGACTTATTTCTAAGGGAAATAGGAGAAAAGTTGTTTTATGTTTACATCAAGAATCCCTTTCCTCTAAAAAGTACAGGCTTAGTTTTATGTGTTGCAGATCCAAAAATATTCTAAGACATTGACTGAACAGCCTGTTAATTGGCTAAATAGGTTGAAAATGTTTAAAATAAACTGAATATGTATCTGAAAGTGCATAGAATGTAGAACATATCTGAAAATATCTCTATTTAGGAGCAAAGCATTAAATAATATTGTGAATTATATTTACCTTAAACACTCTCTCAGTATCTACATTTCCTGTCCTGCACCAAGTCCATCCTAATTCCATTGTGTACACTGTTTGGTTTTAATTATTAATACGGGGTGAAAAACTGGAGGTTATTGACCAACATTTTTACAAATATGCCATCTTTGCATGTTGCTATATTTTCTCCTTATTTTTTACTTTGATTTATCTGTTACTATTGTAATCTCTTACAATCATGAACTCTACTTCACTTAAACTTTTGAAAATCCTAACTCTAATCTGGCCAATAAATGCATTTACATAATTTTAAATAATAATTTCAGAAGTTTTTTAAGAATTTATGTAGTTTTATAAAGATAAGAATAAAATATATCTGGAAAAAATATTATTTTATGTACCTGTTAAATCATTTCCCTTCAAGTGCACAAGAAGATGCTTTACAAAATAAATATATACAAAGCAAAAACATATATACCAGAAACATTGCTGGTTTTAAACTTATAGAACTATAGAACTTAGTATTTTCCAATTGGAAACATCAATCAAATAACATTTTAGCAAATGTGAAAATTTAGAAATTTTCTTTTATTTTTGAGAAGCTGGAGATGATTTTCAAGTCTTTCAATTCTTTTTGAAACATTGTGTCAAAATATTTTAATTTCATTAGTCCTAAAGATATTGTGTTCAAGAATCAGCAGTGTGGATTATT
>VZTB01003119.1:236233-268735 GCA_013397245.1 Thryothorus ludovicianus | reverse complement strand
AAAATATTTAATTTAATTAAAATTAATAAATATAGGTATGTAAGGAGACAATTCTGCACAGCGGTGTCTGTTTTGAAAGTTACAGTTTTCTATAGCAATTATATAATATTATATTTTTTTTCTTGCCTTTTTCTTATTCCATCACAACTCCATGACTCCTTATACAGGATTTGCCAGAGTGCAACAAAAGCAATGAGATGGTTTTGGATTTTTTATTAAGCACACGGTTTGACTGGTGGTTCATGAGAGACACACAAGGATCCCTGTGAGCTGCTTAATATCAAATGCCTTTTCTTTATTTTCTGGGATATTTTTCCACTTTTTAAATTCATAAGTTGAATCGCAGTCATTAAATAATAAAATATTTTAGAATTCTTAGAACTTCATTTGAAGCTGTACTTTCAAATTTGTACTGCCCTTTGGAAGAGATTTTGTAACCTGTTTTCATTCCATGAACATTTTTTTCTACATCAGCTAGACATCAAAGCATTGGAACTGATGCTATAAAACAATTTTTTTCTTCCCTCTTCTCTTCTCAATCTGTCATTTGCATTTTGAGTCTACTTCAGATATTCTAGTTTTGGCAAATATACCCTCAGAACTAATGAAACTGACAAAAGTANTCAGCAGTGTGGATTATTTTCAAAAAATAACACATATGTTTCAAACATTATAACTTTTATTATAATTGTTTTAATTACTAAATTTGAAACATTAAGTTCAGTAATTTGTTTCCCTTTTTTAAAAAAATCCCCTTCCTCAGTCAATATTTTATATCAAATTTTAGCATATTTAAAATAATGCTGTTCTTCTTGTGATTTAAAAACTAATATGTATATAAACATGTACATAGGTATATATAATATACAATAAAAAATATTTAATTTAATTAAAATTAATAAATATAGGTATGTAAGGAGACAATTCTGCACAGCGGTGTCTGTTTTGAAAGTTACAGTTTTCTATAGCAATTATATAATATTATATTTTTTTTCTTGCCTTTTTCTTATTNAAGTTGAATCGCAGTCATTAAATAATAAAATATTTTAGAATTCTTAGAACTTCATTTGAAGCTGTACTTTCAAATTTGTACTGCCCTTTGGAAGAGATTTTGTAACCTGTTTTCATTCCATGAACATTTTTTTCTACATCAGCTAGACATCAAAGCATTGGAACTGATGCTATAAAACAATTTTTTTCTTCCCTCTTCTCTTCTCAATCTGTCATTTGCATTTTGAGTCTACTTCAGATATTCTAGTTTTGGCAAATATACCCTCAGAACTAATGAAACTGACAAAAGTAATGTATATAATATGAAATTTCATGTCCCCTTGAATTCATTTTTGTGAAAGTTAAGGCATTTTTCAAATATGGATCTTGAAGTGAAAATTGGATATTTTGGGCAAATTTCTTAGCACAACAAAAATAACACATCTAAACCACATTCAACTTCAGGAAGGAAATCTTATATAATAATTTTATTAATAAATACTGTCCTAAAATGTCCCATGACATAATTAAAGTTCTAGAATGTTGAAGGATAAATAAGTCTCACTGTTATTTAAGGGTATTTTTATTTCCTTATTTTTACTGATTATTTTCTTAAAGAAGCGTACAAAAGAAAAAAAATAGCTCTAACAATATTAAGTTGTGCTAAAAAGCACAAAATAATCAATGCAGAGGCATGTGTGGAGCTTTTGTAAATTGATAAAGTTGTATTTTGCAAAGATGAATAGAAAGTATATATACATCATTATAAAACAAATTCAAACAATATACTTTCTCTTGGCAATTATGCCAGATCTCTGAAAGTAGATAAATGTTTATGCAATGGGGCATGTTTGTCTTTCCTTTTTATCCTCCTTTTTTTTGTCTATTCTTGCTGTTATCAAAAATGACTGGCGCTATTTGTCCTGGCAAAGCTGGTATTTATGTTTGCAACTCACTTAAATGGAAATGTGTGTGGTCTCAAAATGTGTCAGCATTATTTGTACAATAATTCTAAGAGGCTCAAGGATCAAGTTTGGAGCCTTAAGACATCCTATAATCCTATATATGGTATTGCAAAGAACTGGAAATATTTTTAACCCTTAAATAAAGTCTGGATCAATATTTTTTTGGGCACATAGCTACACCTCTACAGCCAAGGACTGAGATTTAAAATAATTGTTTTAGAGATACTAAAGTATTAACTGTACCAAATAAGCCATAGTGTCTTTTCAAGTAAAAGTAATTTACTCATTCTGTGCAAAATAGGAAAAAATAATATATTTGTTTCTCAGTTTGTTTCATTCCATCAGCTAAAAAAACCCCAGAACATTAAAAACAACCAAAACCATTCCCAATTGAAGGACACTTATTCAAATACTCAGATTTCCTGATAAGAAGTGAAGTGCTTTTTCAAATTGAAGTGTTAAGGTCTTAACTCATAGTGCAGAGAGCAGTACTCACAATTTAATCAGTTTCCACTAAGAAGCAAAAATCTTCCACAGTTTGAATCTGCTTTTGATATTGTTTGCATACAAAGCCAGCAGAGTAATTTGTAGTTTCATATCTTCTTGTTGTTAAGATCTCCTTTATCTCCCTAGTACAGAACAAAGTCATCACACATTTTTTTATCATCCCTTGGTTATTGCCAGAACAAAGTTAACATCCTAGGGGGAAAATAATCTCACACCATTTGTATTCACTTGGTCAGTATATACAATTATTCTGGTTCTGTCTAAAGGGAAGGAGATATTTTCATGCTTATAAACTCAATGGTAGAATAACAACCTGAATTAGCATCAGTATCAGTAAAATTTTTAAATCAACTTGCAAAATGCCGTGAGGCAATGCCCTATATTGAATGCTGGATATATACTCTTCAGCTTGGTTTAGGTTGAACTGGTGAGAGGAGAGAAGACACTCCAAAATAAGTCTAGGAATTATTTTCAGTACCACGTATGGGCATGGTCAAGCCAGTTTGGTGTTTTACTTCTGCCATGGTCTGCTGGAGCTGTCTGTGAATTCTCATGATCTGGCCTGGTTGTGCTTTATACTACCAAAGTCATGTTCTAGAGGATGACTGGGGAAGGAATACTACAAGGAAATCATCTTATTACTACCCAGGACCCAAAATCCAAAGGGCAGGGTTGGCAAAGAGGAGTTAAACGAGTCACCCAGGAAGTTATATGACCCATTAAAAATTGCAATGAGCTTTAGCAGCAGATTATCTTCAGTCAGATCTCCATTGCTACCATGGCCTACTCTAGTCCCAGAACTGGTACTTTATTTCTAATTGAGAAGCAATTAAAAAGATAGATAAGAAGAATTATCTTATTGCTTGACATTCAGCAGGAAAAAATATTATTAAGTCTGCGTTACTGTTATGGATAAAGGACAGAGAAAAATGTAATGTAAAAAGAAAATGACTAATAATATGAAAAAAATTAATTAAGTAGATTTCATAAGTTTGCATAAAAAAAATACAAGATGGTAACTCAGTCTCCTCGTATTATTTTTCTCAAACAAGGTAGACAAATTTAGGCAGATATTTATGTTAAAAATATAAACTGGGCAACTAGACTTCCTTCAAACAGAGCTAAATGATGAGATTAGTGAAGAGAGTGATGTACTCCCTCAACAGTTATATTTTATTTAGTATAAATATAACCAGCACATTTTTTCACTCCTTACATTTTAAACATAATACTAATTAATTAGTTTTTTGCAACAAAGATTTGCCCCAAAAGCATGAGATGGTGTAAATATAGAATGCGTTAATCATTTCCACATAACAACTATGCTCATTTGTCTTATTCAAACTCAAGCCAATACTCTACATACTGTTTAGAATTTGTCATTTTTTAAAAATTTGTTTATGTTGGTATTTATACAAAGTCAATTTAAGAATAAGCATTGTTTTGTGGCTGGAAATACTTGAAGTGCTGAGAGTGTGTAAGGATTTTTTTCTTTCCTGTTTTATAGTAAATCAAAAAGTGATAGACTGTTTAAAAAGTGTCCGTGTCCATAAATGTTTAGCACCCCTACTAGTGCAGAAACCTGTCTATAAAAGTTTTTCTCATCCCCTTTTGTTACTTTCAAATATTTCTTTTCTTTCTAAGAAGATAGCTATAACCACAAAAAACAGGGCTTAATAAACATCTATTGAATCCACTTATCAGGCAAAAATCAGGTTTAAGGATATATTTAGCAATGTAAATTTGCTTATTTATTTGGTTTAAGAGAAGGGAATTTTAGAATAGATTTTGATTATATATTATTTTAGTTCTGTGGCACTTCAAAAATAAATTTTATTAGATTAAGATAACAGAAATGACAAACGAGCACAGACATTTCCTTAATTACCTTCTGTAAGATTTAAATTATATGCAGTAATAGGAATAATCTATATATGTCCTTATATTATCTATTACCTGAGAAATTATTTTTTTAGAAAAATATCCCAAAACTTTAAATGGATTTGAAAGTGTTTGAATGCTTTTAGATTTAGAAAAACTTGCATTTTGTGCAATTACAATTATGCAATTATGTATTGTAATTATGTATTATATTTGACAGAGGACCAAAAATCTGAGTAGTGGTCATTATTTTATCCCTATTCACAGAACAACAGTGTTGGTTTTGCCAGAACTTCCCATAAACTATGACCTATTTTATTCCTGAAAATATTTTAAATCATAGGAGCATTACAGTTGGAAAAGTGTTCCAAGGTCATCAAAGTCAATAGTTAATGTAGCTCCATATCAACCAGTGAATCATCTCCAAGCTTTCATCCACAAACTTTTTGAACACTTCCAGAGTTTTTGATTCCACTCTTTCCCTAGGCAGTTTGTTCCAAATAATGTGTCAAAAAATGTTTTACCCTTGTGTCATGGCAGAACACTAATTTAAATATCCCAAATTAGTAAACAACTTAAGTAGCAGACAAGATATTTCAAATCCACATTAGTTGTTAACAATACCTCGGTTCATTATTATACTTCAAAGTTATAATAAAATGCTTTGTAAAATTACTAAAAGGCTAGTTACCAAAGATTTCAAAATTATTCCTACCCTGAAGGCTACTGAGTGGAGTACTTTGGACAGAATAACAACGTTCTGGTATGTGGTGCCATACTCAATCAAGCCAGAGGGGTCTAAATTCAGTAAGAAAATGTCATCATTTGCTAAACTTACTTAAATCAATGGAGAGATATATGCCAATGCCAACGACTGTTGAATAACACTTATTGAGTCACAAAGGTGATTTTTTTTGTCATTGAATGTCCACTAAAATAATTGAAAGTATTTAAATTTAGCTATCTTCATAGGATTTTCAGTCAATATATAATTTTCAGTACCAATAAGATTTGAGTGTCTGATGTTGATTTACGCAAAACTAAAGCTACAAATATTTTTGTATATCCACAATTTCTAGTTATTAATTTAGGTTGTTTATATAATGACCTGCTCTGAGTTGTCTCTTGTGTTTCTTACTGGGGTTTTTTTAATATAAATGTGCTGGTCTAAGTTACAAATATGTAACTATATATGTTTGATTTCTCATTTTGTTTTTTCAGATCACATAAATTAAAAAAAAAATAGTACATGAGGCAAATACTAGTGCATAATTAATCTTTGCTGGTAGGTTGTTGGGGTTTTTTTGTCACAAACTACAGTTTTTTAAAAAAATTGGTGGCAAAAGAAAGAGAAGGAAAAAATATAAAATTAATATTTTTTCAGTGTTTCTCCAGAAGAATAAATTTGTGGAATTTTGACTGTCTAGTTTGTAGTCTACTCATATTAAGTTTTATTTTTTTTCTTCTTTTCGTAATTTGTCACATTTCTGTCATTTTTGGGAAAGTTATGTTGGTGAACATTAAGGAACTGGCATCCTGTTTTCTCTTTAACATTTTTTCCCTGACATAATGAACATCTTTTCTCCACTTTTGCTGTAGTCAGCACTGACTGGGATCTAATAAAGCAAGGTCTTTAACAGCTCAAAATTGTCTCTGACATTGTCTTGTCAGTTGTATTAGACCTTGAATGGTACAGACTATGAAAATCTGTCAAAGACATTTTGACAGAGGGGCAGAATGTTTATAAAACTAGCAAAAATTTATATCACTTTAAGATACATAAACTATCATGAAAACTACTTGCCAGACTATTGGATCAGATGTTCCACAATATTTATTTCCAAGGTTAATGCTCATTTACTTTGCAGTATAATATGTGTTGACAGTGAAGGTTCATTGCCATGCAACAGCTTAAATAATATCTCATAGCAGTTTTAGATCAGCAGCTTTTTCTATGCTTTTTTTATGCTTTCTGAGTAATAAAGTGTGTTCTTATATTCATGAGCACAGTATTTGTAAGTTAAGTTCTGTAATGCCTAAGGATGTGTGTAAATTTAAAAGCACTGACATGAGAAGAGATTTTTTTCATGTGCCACAGCAAAAGTATATAAAATCTATTTTTAGACTCTTTATGTATGCACTATTTGTGCAAGAACACATTTAAAATCACCAAATTTTTAAGAGAAAATATTGTCTAGAATCATGAGAGAAAAGGCAGATTTTTCCAAAATTTTTGCTAAAATTTCAGATTAATATCAATTTGAAAAAAACATGAACAAGTTACTTGTGTTCTAAAAACATGATATCAATTTCTGTAAATCAAACGCTGAATTCAATAATATCCAGTCAATTTGCATAGGTGGATGTTCATGATTTTAATTTTTTACTTTATGTAAATGTTGATTTGGACATTTGTCAGAGAGAGAAATCCACTGAGATTTTATTCTGTAGTAGTAATTTCTTCTGCTATTGAAAACAGAGTCTACCATATAGGACAAAAGAAAAGCAGTTTCTAACTTTAATTTTCATTTCTTATGAAAAGGAAAGATGAAAAATATGTTTCTCAGATTGCTTTGCATTTTTTTAGGAATATTACATGAAGAAGGGAAGAGATGAGGTTATCAATAATAAATAACTTGTTTGAAGGAAACCAAAAGTGACATTGTCCAATATAAACAAACATACCAATCATCTCCATCATCATCATCATCATCATCACTATGAAAATTGAGAAAAAAAATATTTCTAATCTTTCATTCTAGAAGGCTGCATAAACTTTTATACAGGCAAATTATGCCCTAATTTAGTTAAAATAATATTTTCAAAGGGGGATGTTTTCTTAGAAGTCTAAACAAAGCTATAAAGTATTGAGAATGTGTCCAGCTTATTAAGGTATGGATCCAAAGAAAATATTAATACGGAAAATATTATGTGTTTTTGTGTCCGGTGATATAATTTTTATTCCTTTTCAGTAACTATACTTGAAAATATAATGGAACACAGCATCACAAGCAGACTCCCATTGAAAGGAGTGCTGGGAATTTTAACATTTTTCTGCAGTATCTACATGTAGTTAAAATCTAAAAGAGCAGTTGAAATCTAAAATTATCTAAAATGGATAATATCTTATCCATTTATTAAAGGCCACCATCATTCCCATCAATTCCATGTAACATGTGAGTTCGCCGTATGGAAGTCTGCGTCATGGGAGTTTTACCAACAAAATTTTTGGTAAATTTTATTGCATATCCCTTAAGATTCCTTTTTCTTGCCTAAAAATTACCCTTTCACTTATATATGAGAGAATATTCTTTTAAAAAATAAATATTAAAATATATAATATATAACAATTATTAAAATAATACTTTTTTTTCATTGGTCATGAAGTAATTTTGCTAATTTTAGGGATTTTATCTAGTCAAAAGTGGGATTAAGAATGGTATCTTCCAATAGTTGCATTTCTATGACCTCAGGACAGACAACCATCTGGTACTTCCTGGCTAAACTTGTGCCCTTCACAAACACAGTTTGTGATTATAGATGGTCTCTTAGATATTTGTGCTCATGTCCATCTGTTCATGTGGCGCTGTGCCTGCATGCAAGTCAGCCTCTTCACCACTTCACTGGTGCCGGACATCGGCGACTTTAGATTGGCCATCTGGATAAAATTGCAGTTGCCATATTTTTTAGCTGCACATACAATTCTGCCTCAGTGTCATATCTCCATCGATGGACTGACATACTGCTGGACATATAATTACAGAGTGATGAAATTACACCTTCAAATCGTCTATTAATACTCATGAAATTCTTAATAGGAGTAATAAATCCCTCTAAATTGGAGTAATCTGGTGATCAAAAAAAAAAAAAAATCACTTCCTCCTATAGTCCACTCAGCACCAGGAGAAGTTATTATTAGCTAGAATCAAGTGTAGGTCAAATGAGAAGTATTTTGAAAGAATGCTTGTACTTGGTCTGGCTGGGATGAGGCTATGAAGTTAGGATTCTTCACAGCAGTCTGCACAGTGCAGCACTTTGCTTTTGCTGCTCAGTGTCAGTAACCACCATTGTTTTGGTTACTACCTGCAGAGCAGGTAGAGCCTTTCCCTCTCTCCCTTCCCTTCCTCCCTCAAAGTGGTTATTCTGGGTAAGAGCTTGGGAGAGAGCACGGCTGGGACAGGTGAACTGAATGACCTGAGGGGTATGAACATACATTGTACTCAGCAATAATATCTCGGGGGAAGGAGGAAGAGATATTTGTTGTTATGGTGGTTGTGACTCTTATGTCCTGTTTCCTAGGACATGAGATTACCTCCTGCCAATGGAAGGAGTGAATTAACTTCTAATCTTGCTTTGCTTGCACTTGCAGCTTTTGCTTTTCTTATTAAACTGTCTCTTTCTTGATTCATCAATGTTTTCACCTTCCTTCTATCTTTTCTTTCCATCCACTGGGAGAGGGGAATGAGTCAAAATCAGGGTGATTTCCTGACTGCTGGCTAGGGTCAACCTAGCAAAATTCTGAAATAGCATTTGTAAGCAGAAATTTTCTTTGGAAAATATGTCCTTTAAGACTATTAAAATCCACAGGTCAGTAGACCATGTCTGATTCAGGAAAGTTAATGTGTCAATAAAACATTGTATTCTTTCAGAAAATAACTGATTTTTTACTTTTAAGGACTCTTCTGAAGATGTGGACCTTTGGTTTTCAGCAGCAGAACACAAATAACTAATACAAAATATAAAAACAGCTAATGCAGATTTTTTGTAGTTTTTAAACTACTTGAAGGAAGAATAAATATATTTATGCTTTCAAGCACAAGTGACTGACATTTTGTATTCAGCTTTTTGTGGTTGAACACATAAACACGTTGAACACGTCTAAATCTACCGTTTCCCCTTCTGTCCAATGCATTTTTTTCCTATTATTTTGTGTTGAGAGATGATGTATTATCCAAAACAGACTTTTTGAGTGAGCTAAATAAGTTGTAATTAATTATCAAAAATGAAACAGAAAATATTTTAAAACTAGACTTAGGAGTGAGCTGGAGAAGTCAAACAGTTCTGGAAATGAAAAGAAAAAATAAAGGAAAAGGCAAAAATATTAAAATGAATGGTCATTGTGATTGCAATGAAATTTCTGTATTCTGAATTTTAATTTAATAATTTACAAATCAGATATACAAAGTAAGGTCATTTTCTTCATGGATTTATTTTTTAATAGGAATAATTAAATTAATTTTAAGTTTCTTAAGCTTTTGTATAAGGGTTCAGAAGATTAAAGAAAAATGGATGAATCTTTATTTCTTTATATGTAATCATGATAACTAAACCAACTAAAATTTTTCCTCATTGCTTCTAGTGATAGTAAAGTGAAACAATGGTGCCATCATCTCATAAACTTAAACATGACAATATTAAGAAAAAAAAATGCACATAAATGTCCAAAAAAGCTTATTATGCACAGTGAAATAGCATAACATCACATATATGAAAAACATTGAAAAATAAAGCTGTATCATTTGTATGTAAGGCACATAAAGGTCCTTGCAATATCAATTTATTCAGAAACCTACATCTACCTTTCACTCATAAATATATACATTAAATGCATGGCATTAATGCCCATTTGTATTATATTTTTGACTCCAATACGTTAACTCAGTCAGTGCAGCCTTCATAGGGAATATCTGGATGAACTTTAGTGCTCTTGCAGTATTACTCCATGCTTGCAACATCGATTACACATTTCCTCTGGCTGTTGTTAGGATCTTTGGGTTTAGGAGCTATTTAAACATTTGTGACGTTTATGTCCTTCATTCATTTGTAGTAAAATTCTGAAATATCACTTTAGATTTTTACTACAAGTATATGAAGGAAATTGTTACTAATGTGGCATTCATTGCAAATGTTTAAGTGGTTTAAGTGGAATTGCCTACACTATACCAGAAAAGTGTTTGAAACACGTGAAAGAAAAGAAGAAAGGAAGACATTATTACTGAGTTTCTGCTAATCTGTGAATAGCTTTTACAAGAAAATGCTAGAATTTATTTTTTCCATGTTTTTAATCAGTTAACTCCAAATATGTTATTCTAAAGCCAATGTTTTATGACAGAGAAATATCCAAATTTATGTAGAGAATGAGGTGTAAGTAAAAGAGATTTTAATAGGTATTAAAAACAAATATTCCGTGTAAAAAACATTTGAAAAATGGATTGTTAGAATAAAGGTTAATAGATATTAGCTTGCATTAAAACATAACTTATAATAATAAGTCATAAAAGTTTTGTCATGTTCTGAATAAAAAGATATATCCAGGCTGAAGCATGCTTAATATTATTAAGAGTAGAGCATGTTACAGCAGTAATAAACCTCCACTAAAAACATGCATCAAAAATATCTGTCTATTCAAGTATTCAGAGGACTCCATTAACCTTCAAAGTTGCAGATACCTTCAGATGTCTTTAAATTAATTTATTTTTCTGGCAAAGATGAAAAATGGAAACATATCCAAGGTTCTACTGTATGGAAATTGCAAAGTGTTGTCAAGTTATTATTTCAGTGACAGGTGATTTTTTTTGGCAGGAAATACTTTCTTCCACAAGAATTCTGCAAGCATATTAATGATTGTCAAAATCTGCTTGGTGTCCAAGATGATGGGTCAGCAAATAGACTTTCTAGCTACAGAAGGAATTAAACATAGGTTCATTAAAGGCTGGGAATAGAAGGCCAGAAGTACATGATGAAAAGTTACCAAAGGAGAAAATACACATAAGTGAAGGTTGCAAGGGGATTTTGACATGACTGCTTAGAAGGGTATGTGTTGAAAGACTTGCCTGGGTTGTCTATATACTAATAAACAGAATCTGGATAATAAAGTACAGGGCCATGACATTGTTAGAAAAACAAAAATTTGGTGAGATAATACATAATTGAGACATTGTCATAGGTAATTAAATGTCATTAAAGGAAAATCAGGATAATTCTAATTTAAAGTTTTTTATAGATGGTAAAATAGACTGAAGGTCTCATCTGCATAGTCCTAGAATGTAGCAGAGGTCACTGTCACTTATATTTGATTTATCACAGCAGATTTGCAAAGGATGAGTGGAAAAAAATCTGCTATGTAAAACAGTGATTTGAATAATTTCACTTTGTTTTTCATGCTTTCAATTCTTGGGCACATTTTTCCTAGTACTGGGATATCTGTTAGAAAATTATCATCTAAAATGTTTATATTGATACATAAAGAAATAAAAACTTTGGTCTAAGAGAAGACTGCTGGAAAAATACAAACGTGACTAGCAATAAAATGCTATGATTCTTGAATTCTAGTTAAAAAGATAATTTTATTTTAAAAGTTTAATTATTTTGACACATTTAAAAATAAATGTTAGCTCGCATTTTTATATTTCTATGGAATTTTGCATCCTTTTCAAAGTGATGGAATTCCAGAAGATTAATGTCCTAGCAAGGAGGAAAACTGTTGAATTTTAAATAAATTCTGTTTTTTATACCAAAGAAGCTACATTGATTTCATTATATTTTATATCTGCAAAACATAAGAGAGGGTTTTCCTACATTTTTCTTGACTTGTAAAAGGTAATTTAAGGATGATAACGAGCATTCTCATATTCTCTTTCTTTTCCTCTTCCTTTCCCAAATTTGTTTCTGAAGTATAAATTCTTTCATCATTTTACAGAAGGTAAGCTTTTGTTGATAAAAATCAGTGCTCAAAACACAACAGTAATTTCCATAAGTATTCTCATGTGAAGTCCTTATATACTTCAATTTTGGTGTATTACATAGCAAAGATAGAGTTGGGAATACTGTACTTAGCTGCAACTGAATACTTTTCTCACACATCCCTTTTGTACATATCAAACTTTCTCAGACTCGGTGATATTAATATAGAAGTTGTCAGATCACAGTTTTTGCTTTCCTGTTATCCTTTTCTTTCTCAACATATGTGAATGGTATGGGAAAACCTGAGTGTATGGAGAAATGATAGATGTGTGTAGGAAGGTGTCGTGCAGTTAATTCAAGTGAAGGAAGAAATTAATATTTTCTAAGAACTAGCCATTTCTAGAAAATTATTCATTCAGGCTGATCTTCCTTCCAATCAGGGCAATTTCAAGCTAAATTGGTTTAGTTTAGAATGATGGGTTAGTTATTAAACACCCATACAACTAAAACTGAGGCACGTGAATCAAAGTCCAAGGAGTTGCAAAAGGTAGAAATAAAAGGGCCTGATATGAACCAAGCCAATATAAATAGTTGAGGAGAGCACAGTTAGGGAATTAAGTATTGTTCTCTCTTCATCATAATTTCTATCTATGTTTCACCAAAGTGTACATCTTTTCTCAAGACAAAACTTAGTGCAGTGAGGTAAATAGAAGCTCTTTTGGTAGGGCAGAAATTAATTCATGATATTTGATTTCCTTTAAGTATTTAAACAGTTTGATTGCTTGCCTGAAATGATTTTGTATTTAATGAAAATATCCAAGTTTATTATTTTGTTTTCCACAGTACTGCAGCAAAGTCAGTGGAGAGGTTTCCACTGATGTCAAGTCTTTGCAAGCAATATCAATGACCTGATCATCCAGGCCATTTCACACATGAAAGCATATTGCCTTCAAGGAAAGTCCTGCATATAGAAATATTTGAGAATTGAGTTTGAAATTGAAAAATTACTTCCAATTTGCAGCATATTTATTTTACTATAATCACAGAATAAATTGAGTTGGAAGGGACCCACAAAGATCAAGTACAGCTCCTGCTCCTGTACAGTATGATTTCAGAGTCACACCGTGTGCCTGAGAGCATTGTCCAAACACTTCTTGAGCTCTGTCACACTTGGTGCTGTGACCACTCCCCTGGGGAGCCTGTTCCCTCTGGGTGAAGAACCTTTTTCTAACATACAACATAAACTTTCCTTGATAACTTCAGGATATTCCCTTTGGTCCTGTCACTGGTCATCATAGAGTAGAGATCAGTGTCTGCCTTTCCTCTTCCCCTTATGAGGAAGTTGCAGACTGCAAGGACATCTTCCCTCAATCTCCTTGAGTTTGAACAGACCAAGTGAACTCAGCTGTCCCTCACATGGCTTCCCCTCAAAGCCCTTCATCATCTTTGTAGCCCTCCTTTTGATGTTCTCTAATGGCTTTGTATTTTTACACTGTGGTGCCCAAAACTGCACACAGTACTAAAAATAATAAATAGTGCAATAATGAATAAATAATAAAAGCAAGAGTGTGAGGAATTAAGTTCTATGACCAAAGTCACCGAAGGACTTGCGTGGGTCAAAACAGGAAGCTAGATTTCTTGTTGCCCAAGTTAATGTTTTATCATTGAGTCATGATGCCACTGTTTATTATAGTGATTTTTTTTAATAGTTCTTGCAATATTTTGCAAATTTTGCCTACAAGAGCAGAATTCTCATCCTCTCACAACATCAATGTGAAGACTATTTCAGACCCTCTGCACCCTGACAGTTCCTTGAAAATGCATACATAAATCTTTGGAAAAAGTGTCCCTAATGTAGTTACATAACTGTCAATTTCCCTTCTTGAGAAAGAGTTCCTTTCTTGTCTGTTCCTTTGTCTGTTCTCAGAGCATTTTAGAATGATGTCAGTGTTCCAGCAGAGTATATGACATATTTCTTTGACGATTTAAAGCCAACTAATCATTGAATCAACCATTCTGATAAACCTCATGGATGATGGTTTTTTAGGACTCAGTCTTGCAGATCTGAGTAGAATGACATAGTACAGCAAAGTACAGCAAAACACATATTCATTTAAGTGGTCATATTGTCTTATAAGTTTTTTTTTCTTTTGATACCTTCTGAATGCTGGCCTGGAACAGAGACTAGACAAAGCAAGAGGATAAAGTAGGTATTTATTAAACAGCCTCAATGGGTACGCTTGGGCAGCACAAGAGTCCAGCCAGACCACACCCAAGATGCCCCAAAATGGTCACAAAATGGACACCTGATCATGAGGTCTCATAAGTTCTTGTCCATCAGCATATTAGAATCAATTGTCCAACCATAGCTTCAGGTTATGTAGCTCCATCCTCCTGTTTTTTTCTTCTCACTTCACCGTTGTTTTCTTTTTTGGGGCTGGAAATTGTCCTTGGTATTGAGCTAGAGAAGGAATTGTTTTGTCTATCTACTCTGTGAAGAGAGCTTTGTAGCACTTTACATGAAACCTAAAACTACCCACCAAAACAGCATAGAATCTAAAAAATAGAAAAGCTAAAACCTAAGGCATCACTTTGAATTTGAAGGCTGGAGCAAGCACAACTAGAAGCATCCTAAATTTCATTTTTTTTTTTTTTTTAATATTTAGATCACATTTTCTGATCTTCATCCTGCTTTGCTTTGAAAATCAAAGTTTCCAGGAGACAATCTAAACCTTTGAAGTGGATATATTTGGAAATCTTTTTAAGTTTCTCAGTTTTTCTTTTCAATTTTCATTCTGTTTTTTATACTTATATACAGGAGCTCACTCCCTGTTGATAACACAGTTTTCATTGCTAATTGTGAAAGAAGAAAACATTCCTTACTCCAGTTATTTCAATGTTAAAAATACTGGATTAAACACCAGAGTAACTGGGGCAGGAATTATAATACCTATTAAAATATATCTGCATTTGATTTTAATTTTAGTTATTCGTGCGTATATTCAGGGATTTATCCAAAGACACCAAAACAAACTAAAAGAAAAAAGGTTGTTTTCATAGCTATTAATAGCAAGATCTGGCTATTAATGACTGGAAATGGCTTGCAGGTCTGGGAGATGAAGGTCTCTACTACTTTGTTTATAGATATATGCTTGTGGAGGGTGGAAACTCATGGAAAAAATGTTAATTGAAATCAATAAAGAAACAAAATAACAAGCTGGAAAAGATGGAAAACAAGAAAATTTAGAAACATTGATAAAGTGTCAAAACCAATCAGCATCAAGATCAAGTCTTCACAAAGTTACAGTGTCCTTGCTTTGGTTGATTTGCATTAACTCCATTTGGGATTAATTTAAAGACATTTTGGCTCAATTGGCTTAAATTGACTCAAAGGCAAACACTGAATGAAGTTTTAATCTGATACCTCTATAGCCATAAAAAGCTGCAGTAGTTTTTGAGTAAAAGAGAAAGTTTTCGGAATTTTAATGTATTCTTTTCAAAGGATTTTAGAAATATCATTGTAATTCCTAGTAGTTTTCAATAGTAGCCAAGAACACCGTTTTACAAGTTCTTTAAATAATATCCTTATTATCCTTTAATTAGTGTGAATTAAAAATTTAAAACCAGGAGAAATCAAATGCATACCTTGTAATACTTACCATTTTTTCACTAAGTTACTAAAGTTTCATGGAACCTTTAATAATGGAAATTTCTCTTACTGACTTTTTGGTCATTCTTTCAAGAATGAAGATAATTGTCGACTAGAATACAAAATAATTTCCCCAGGAGACATCTGAATTAGTCCCTCATTCCAGACTTGTCAGATATTTATAGCCAGTAATATTTAAAATTGTTTAATAATTTTTTTGTGGCATGAATGCAGATGGTCATAGAAAAATGCATCACAGCCCTCAAGTCTAGCCTTGACTTTATAGACTTTTCAGGAAAATAGTGTGTACATCACTATTTTCAAGCTGCTTGAAATTGTTTACTTACCTTGAAGATATAAAGATGAAGGATTCAGCTAAACCTAGCTAAAGTTGATTCTGTGAGCTCCAGGGATACTAAAGATTTCAAGCTACTTGCTCACACTGCTAAGCCATCACCCTCCAGGAAAGGCTAAATACTCTGTTATTGAGGTATCTGTCTGACTACTCACTTTTAAAATTCAGTTTTATACCTGAAGAAAAAGCTTTCTGCTAATCATTATAAGTATCCCAGTCTTTTTCAATTCTCCTCAGTTCAAGTAATTAAGAATGTCCCCTTATTTTACAGTTTTTGTCAGAGATTAAAATGAGAGTAAAGAGAAGGGCAGGTAAGGGCGCCTATCTCTGTTCTTCAATATATTAAATTTATGGCATGAATTATTATTACACAATACTATCTATACATTTACAGAGATTTCCACACCCCTTACAGTTTGAGAGGGAGAAATTTAAAGGCTGTGGGTTGAGATAGCAAGTTATTGAAAGCAAAAAGGCAGTGGAATAAGAAATGCACAGTAACAGCAGCCATATTAACAACAAAATCATACAAAAAAAGAAGATGCTTTACCCAGAAAAAAAGGACTTCGCCATCTTGACTTAGTTTCATGTGGCTGCTGGGATAAAGCTACTCGGAGCTTCCTGTAGGTCTTGGTGGAGAGAGAAAAGACAGAACTGAGCTACAGGCTGTGGGACGTGCCTGCAGACCACAACGGCAGCACAGAGAAGCTTGACCCTGCCTGTGTTTTTTTTGTTTGTTTTTTTTCGAGTTTTTTTTTAATTTTTTTTTGTGGGGTTTTGTTGCTGTTGTTGTTGTTGTTGTTTTTGGAAGCATATGGGTTTTCTTTACCGTCCTTTAATTTAAAATAGCTGTTATTTTCTTGGGGCTTCTGAAAGCAAGTTTCTTTCTCACTTGTGGGTTTGATTTTTTTCCCTGAAAGCTTTCTCATCTATTTTCTCTTTGGATTTTAGAAAACAGAAGAAAAGGATAGGCCCTGCAAATTGACTCCAATTAATAGAGCCAACTTTCCTATTTATAAACTGAATAATCAGTTTTGTATGTTATAATCATATGTCACAAGTAGATCAATTACTCTATTACTACTACGAGAGAGAAGTCTATTAAAAACCACATAACAGCACAATAAAAATCTATTCTATTTGTTAAAACATCCTGAAAATGAACATAAAACCCCAAACTAGATGATCTTCAAACAAAAATGTTTTTTACTATAGCTTTTCAAATAAGATAATATATGTATCTAATTATTGTAAACCAAACTCTTTTGATTCCTACAGAAAAGAAAACCATAGGGCACAATCTTTCTTCATCTCATATGGCATTGTCTATTTGGGAGAATTCTCTTCATTATGTTCATATATGTTCATGTTACCTTTATGTTACCTTTCCTTTTGACATGCAGAGCTGTAGACACAAGCTGGATCAAGGCAAAAGTACACTAAACTATAGTATAGATGTGTTTCTTGAATGCACAGGTCAGTATTTAATGATTTTGTGATCTATTCTGTTTGTAGCTGAGTATCAATTGCCCTTATTGCATTGTGTTTTTCCTCCTTTGTCTCTGTTGCTTCTTATTCATTGCTTGTGTATGCATGAAATTTTGACCCTGTTAAGCCAAGTGTAAGCTTCTTTAAATACTGCTAGGACACAGAGAGATTCAACACATGTCTAAGGATAGTAGTCTTTTTTTCCTGTTTTTTGTGTTGCAGAGCAAAGATAGCCAAAGAGAAAAGATGAATCGAGTGGCATTGGTCTTCAAAGACCAGCAATTCCACCTTATGGGTAAAAGTAGTGTGGCAGAGCAAAGATTGAAGATGAACAAAACAAAATACATTAAAAAAAAAGAAATTGCAAAAAAAAAGAGGGGGAAAAAAGACCAGTGCAGGAGCCTTGGAGGGGTTAGTGCAGGCTGGATATTTATTAAAATATCAAAAAAGGTGAAAAGAAAGACTAGAAATATTACTTAAAAATAAATATGTGGTAATAGAGAAGAAACTCATTGTTTGTACTGCACACTACTCATTCCACAGTTTTGAGAATTCATGGTTTAGCACAGCTTCAAGAACATTTCTGAATTTCATCACTTCAAACATATGTGTTCCTGTCTTCTATATCTTTTAAATGCTGAAGTTCTAGAGGGGATTTAAGTTCTGAAATACAGATTATTAGCAATGCTAATAATTTAGCACATCCAATTTTATTAGGAAAATGAAAGCTCTTTACTCACCTGTAGTCAGGGAAAAAATATAGATGAAGACTGGTATTTATGCTTTCACACATGTATAAATAGAATTTAGACATTTCCCTTGCTATAGTGTAATATTTTCTCAGTTTGACCAGAGTGCAATTCTCAGCCTGTCATCTAAAGAGCAAGTGATTTAATTATACTCTTTGAATGTAAGTTCAGAATTGGAAACAAAGCCCATTAGCTAAGTTTGATCTAGATACATATGCCATTTTTATTGTCTTTGAAAACATTTTATGCAGATATTGTTTCCTTCTCTGTTTATTTGAGACTCTGAACTGCTGGTCTCTTTTGTTAAGGGTTAATTAAACAGACCATATGGGAAATGACTGAACTAGACATCCATTAAAACTCTTAATTGTGTAGCAGATAATTGTTCATAGTTACAACTTTGTTTTGACATCAAATTTTCAATGTTTTACAGTAGGTGACATTACTACTACCTGCCTCATGGGACTTGCTATTTATGGCATTCTCTTGTGATTGAAAAGAAACCTGGTGACAGAAAAAAACAAAACTTTGCAGTCAGAATGTGAATTCCAATTTTTTTTTTTTTTATGTGGGTCAAGGATAAGTTTACACAACCTGGGCAAATGCTTATGGAACTTAAAATTGTCTTAGTGGGATTTTGTCCTTTTCTCAGATTATATAAGAATGAGAGGTTTTGGCATAATACAGAAGGTAACAAATGGTCAAAAAACAAAGCTACCTAATTTTTCCCCTCATGTAGTTGTCCTGACTACATTAATTTTGCCTCTGAATGAGGCAACAGAAGAAATATCCTCAGGAATCAATCTAGGGTTTAAAATAAAAACAACAACAAAAAGTCTAACATCAAAAAACAAAAATAAACACCAAGGAAACGTAGTCATAGATGAAGAGACAATAGAATTTTAAGGGGAAAGACTGAAAATTATAAACACAAATTAGGAAGACTTTTCACCCAGTAAATTGAGATTGTGAGATTAGAAGCAGCTATGATATTTCTATCCTAGTTTGAGAAATAAAATGGAGAACTAGAACTTATGATTCAAGATATAGAGACATTACAGAAAATACTAATAACAGCAACTATAGCTGTACCAGAGGAGTTGAAGGCTCACCTCCTCAGGAAGAAGAAAAATAAGAGGAAAAGTAATGTACATGAAAGAAGTGTCTCAGTGTTAAAAAAAAAAAAAAGTAGCAAGAATAGAATCAAAACTATGTGAAACACCTATTATGTGACGGTAAAAAACTTAAAATTTCCAAGACAATCTGCTCTAGATCTCCAGTATTGACTGCAAACAATAATATCTATGGGAGAAAGAAGAAAAAAAATAAAGGGAAAATATATGAAAATTGAAAACATTTATTTCCTACAGAAAGCACCATCTAATTGATAGATAGTTCTGGAAAACAATCTTTAATAGCTTTTTCTGTAACACAACCAGCAGACCAACTGCAAGGCTATTTTTACCTTAGTGGTGAGTGTCCAATGAAAGCACTACTCATTTATACCAAAGCTGAAAAGTATAGTGATTATGATGATAATGAAATTCTCATTTTAGTCCAAAATAAATATATAATTTTTCCTTCTATTAGCAGTGTTGTAGAAAGGAAAACTTAGATTACTCTAGAAAATGAGTAGCCAGGCTAACAGAAATTGAGCATGATTAACATGACTCCTTTTGAAAGGGATAGAAAACAGGGCAAATTAAGTTTCAAAAGTTGTTTCTCTTCCTAAAATTAATGAAGATCTGGTCTTTGACGGTATGCTATATAGTCATCATAATCTTTTTCTGTCAAATTCTTTAAATTATTTTTTTCTGTCTTAATCATTTCAAAATACATGTATTTCAACATAAAGGAAGGAGGAAAAATTGTTCTTTGGTATGACTAAAGTAGTGTTTCTGTTTGGTGATAAATCTTCCTTTATTTTTCATCAGTCATAAACATCTGAAATAACTATGACATTGCCATACCTTAGATTAGAGTAAAATGCTATAGATAAGAAATAAAAATAAAGAAGCATGTATGGAAAAAATGTAGAAAAGCAGATTTCTTACTTTCTGGCATCCTCCAGATATAGTTTTATGAAATTAAGATTATGACACTAAGGAAAATATCATTAGTTGGGTTTTTTAATCTTTTATCTTTAAAAATCTCCTTATTGCTTTTAGTTCTGGATGGTTGGTGGTCTCTTATATAGATGAAAACTATTAGCTATTTCCTTGTAATTAAAAAAAATTTGGTTTCATAACTCAGATTGTCTCTCTTAATCTCATGTTCTACATCAAAGAAAGGTGTTCTGCTAAAACACACAAATCACACTCCTCAAAATAATACACTATGAAAACGTTGCATTTTGTTTGACAGTAATTTAAGAGTTACATAAGAAATTTATAAGAAATTCTTGAATTTAAGTCAACTGAAGAGCTATAAGAAATTTATATATGAAAGAGGAGCAGTTGCTTTAATTCAGTTGTTACTTCATGGTATTTTTAAATATTATTTTTAAATTATTTGACAGAAAGAACAGGAAAACTTCCAGTCTCAGTTGAAGCAGGAAGAGTAAATGATGCAAAGTAATTTCTCATACAATATCAAAATGCAGCTAACATTCATGGGTGAATCTTATGAAAATGCAGAACAATTTTATTTTAGAAGTTAAAAAGAGTGCCAGGCATGCATAAACCATGATTCTTATGAAGTATTTAAATATTAAAAAGTCAAAATCCTTCATTTGACAGTGTCTGACCTTTAAGCTTATCTGCTTTTAAAATACATCTTACCTATCTACCAAAACTTTAATCACCTTCTCATTTCAGATATTGAAAGAAAGATTCCATTTAAATCAAGCAAAGGTCATCCTTCTTTGAAATATAGATTACTTACTTGCAGTTTTTCTAAAAAGAAGATTGGAGAACAAACTCAGGAGAAACAGCTTTCTCTCCACACTGAGATAGTACTGAGTCAGCAGTGGAAAGGCTTAAACATAATTATATGTAACTCCCAGAGACCGCAAGGTCCAGACAAGAAATAAAGTGCAATTCAGTTTCAAAATATATGAACTTCATATAATTACAAAATGAAGACATGAGATGTTATGTTATCTACTCTTTTTGAACTACTTAAACAGCTGCTAGGTTAAAATGGTACCAGAAGGGATAAGACCAAATGGGTAATCAGTCTGAGACCACTGAGATTTATATGAAGTTTTCAACCTCTGTCTGATTATTTAGAAGCTAAATAAATTACCAGTTTCTTTTACCTGATAAATATATAATTTCTTTTACTAAAATGTTGCATTGTATTCTAATGCTTTTTCCCAAGTAGCAGCAATATTTTAATATTTAAGATATAATCTCATTATGATTTCTAAGTCTCCAAATGACTGCACATTTCATAGGGAAAAACAACTTCTGCTATCTCGTCTTCTGAAATAAAATATATCAGAAGAGTTACCTCCAGGATTGACCCACACATGAGAATCTGAGTTTGTAGTTTATCTGATATATACATAAACATGAAATTGTTTTGAATATGAAAATGTCTAACCAATTTAGAATTGCAATATATTTGAAATAACTATTGGGTTTTGGTATAATTTTGCATTGTAAAATAACACCTTTTTTTATAAAAGATCTTATTTTCAGAGTTGTAGAATTAATTAGGTTGGAAAACATCTTTCAGATCATTGAGTCCAACTTGCGACCTAACACCACCTTGTCAACCAGACCATGGCACCGAGTGGCACAGCCAGTCTTTCCTTAAACACTAGAGATGGTGACTCCACTATCTCCCTGGGATATGGTCTAATACCATTAGACAATTCTTCAATTTCTGTGAAGAATTTCTTCCTAATATCCAACCTAAACCTTCCCCTGTGCAGCTTATGACTGTGTCTTCATCCCATTACTAATTGCGTGGGAGAAGCAGCTGATCCCCACATGACTACAGCCTCCTTTCAGGCAGCTGTAGAGAGTTACAAGGTCACTTCTGAACCTCCTCCAGGCTAAACCACCCCAGGTCCTCAGCCACTTCTCACAGGATAAATGCTCCAGGCCCTTCACCAGTGTTTTTTCCCTTCTCTAGACCTGCTCCTGCACCTCAGTGTCCTTTCTGAATCGAGGTGCCCAGGACTGGGTGAAGTACTCAAGGTGTGGCCTCAGCAGCACTGCTACATCACTTCCCCATTCCTGTTGGCCACAGTGTTCTTGATATGGGCCAGGATGCCATTGACCTTTCTGGCCCCCTGGGCACAGCTGGCTCGTGTTCAGCCATCTGTCTGCCAGCACTCCCCCATGCTTTTCTGCTGGGAAGCTTTCCAACCACTCTGCCCCCTGCATGGGGCTATTTTGGCCAAAGTCTAGGGCCTGACACTTGGTCTTGTTAAGCCTTAAGGTGTTGGTCTGGTCTCATCTGTGTAGCCTGGTCAGACTCCTCTGATTTTCTCTGATACCACTCTGATAACTTTCAGTGGTTTTTAAATAGAATTGATTAGACTCTTGTAAAGCTGGGGCACCTAAAATACCCATTATATCTTCAAATGTGTAGGTTTTGATATTTTAACTGCTGGTTAAAAAAAGTCAGTGGAGAAATGCCTGTAAAACTAATGAAGTCATCAGTAATAGACTATTAATGGACATTTTTAGACAAGAATGGCAATTTTAACAGGTATTTCTGCATTGATACTAGAGTTTCTCAAATCATGACATACACAAAACAATATATCTTTGATCTAATTTTCATAGAAAAAATCAGTAACCATGAAAACATTCTCAGTTTTCAAGGCAGATTTTAACTGAAAAAAAAAGAAAAATATTAAAACCTTGTTCTAGAGAAAAGTTTATCCTCTCTACTATGATAAATAGCTCACTGCCGTTTCCCTCTGGTAAGCATGGCTTAAAATATACGCTCTGTATTATTTAGAGTTAAAACATTTCATTATAAGTATATTGGCATTGTGTTTTATTGTTATCCAATGTTTTCCAGATAAAACATCGGTTAAGACTCCATGACCATAAATAGATCTCTTTACAATTCAGTGTTAGAGATGGTCTAGACACTGAGTATGTATATATGTATGTTTATCTATATCTATATATATATGTATGTATGTAGTATACATGCATATCTAAACATTCTAAAATTTCCCAGACTCAGAACAAATTAGTTGATCAAGATATTAATACTGGAACTTGTCAAATTATGCTTTGCAGTCAGTGATCAATGTGCATATACACACAATTTTTTGGAAAAAAAGGACTAAATGTTATGTCCTATTATGTGAACATCAATAGATTGTAAATTAATTATAGGTTAGTCATAAAGGCAATGACTTGTATGTGTAACCTGAATTTTGCCATTTTATATCTTGAATGTAAAGCTATACAGCTTATTGCTTTTTTCTTTGCTTATTGTTTTATTAACATATAAGAAAAATGTATTTGATGCACTAAATATTTTCAACTTGCAAATTGTCCGATTTTTCATCATCCAAAATATATAGGAAATATTAAAATATTTAATAATTAGGACCTTTAACTTAACAGAAAACAAATCTTTATCACACTATGAAGCTCATGAAGTTCTCAATATGTAGAATTCCTCTGTTAACACTGATGCATTTTAGACTACTAATACATCTGCTAAAATGAGGATTTTAGTAAATTCCAGTAGCTGAATCAAAAAGTATTTTGCAATTACATTGGTTTAACTCTTAAATTTATGTATTCATCATATATATTTTATTTTATTTTAATTTAAAGAATAATTTATTAAAAAAGATATGTTTTTGCCTTCCTCAGCAAAACATGAAATTATGTCATACTTTTGAAGATCTTGCTGCATTTATAGGTGATAATGTACTCTGGTTTTTAAAATTATATGAGGGATGAGCTACTCTGAAAGTGTCATTTTATAATTATCTAATTATAAAATTATAATAAGGTAAAGAAAAAGGTAACTATATAGCCTGATGTAGATCTAGATGTCACTCATAGAAAATGCTCAATTAAAAGCACAGTTAATAAATACAAAAGTAGACCACACAGGGAAAATATAAACCATGTGTTGCGGATGTATTGAAAGTGTGGCACAATCTCTCCTTCAGTGACTACATAGCTGTTATTGTTACCTAAAGATCTGAAAATAATCAGTATTTATACACTGGCTGAGTTGGGTTGACGCTAACCAACAGCCAAACATCCATCCATGTCCTCCTTCCTTCTCTCCCTCCCTTGTTCTGCAGGTTGAGAAAAAAATTGTATGGGAAAGGCAAGAATAAAGTTTAACAGCAATAACCGTGTGCAGGAGTAAATCAAAACAAGGACATCCTCCACCACTACCCCATTAGCAGACAGATGTGCCACTTACTGGAAGGCAGGGCCATAACATAGATAAGAGTTACTTGGGAGCACAAACACATAACCATGAATGTCTTCCCTTCCTCCTTCTTTCCCTGAGCTTTTATTACTGACCTTGATGTCATGTAGTCTGGAGCACCCATTTTTGACTCAGTTATCCTGGAGACACTTCCTCCCAACCTGTAGTCTGACCTCAGCCTACTTGCTGGAAAGAGTGGTGGGAGTGGAAAGCCAGAGCTGTGTAAGAAATGGTCTAAACACTGGGGTATTATCAACACTATCTTAGACACAGATCCAAAGTGCAGCATCACAAGGGCTGCTATAAAGAAAATCAAATCCATTCCAGGCAGACCTAGCACATTCATGGGTGAGGTGGGAAAGGGAAGAAACATTTTTCTCTATATGCTTCAAGTCAATGTTGTATGTTGTTTCAAGGGGGTTTAACTACAAGGGATGAATCTTTTGAACCATCTTTGTCTATTTAATCTCAGTCTAAATCACAGCTAATAAGCAAATGACTTCCACAGGTTTCTAGCTACTTCAATCTGCCAGCATTGGTTACCAAGTGAGTAAGGCTGAGTACACCGTGTTTCAGTCATGGCCGAATGCCTCAAATGTAAAGAATGATAAAGTAGCTAGCTTCATAAGTTTTTTTCTAGGCAGAGGTAGAGAATGTCATCAAAATGTTTTATATAGGCATCTCNATAAATATTATATATTAGATATATGATTATCTAATATAATAAATAATATATAGGTTACTTATGTAATTAATCACAGTTGAGTTGATTGTGATGAATTTATATAGTTATAAATTTAATACAATCAACTTAACTGTAATTAATTATATATATATAAATTCAATATGATCTGTGCTTGATAATCACTGAATTCAATCAATCTTGCTCTACGAGCAAATTCTACCTCCTAAGGTATCCTGCAAAGAAAATAAATAAGTATCAGATCTTACACATGTATATATATCAGAACTTATCTATGTACTGAAAAATATCAAGTTTTTTACAGGACTTGAATTGTTCTGAAATACCCACTATTTTTCTCTTTTTCCACTTGTACACAAGTATTTAAGATTTATTACAATTTTTTATTTAATTTTTTTTTAATCTTTGGTTTGTCTGTATTTTGATTTTTTCATTTTTTATATTATTATTTGAATGTCACATGAAAATATTTATGTACTAAAAGATGACAAAAAAATTTCTAATGAGTGACTTGTTTCCATATTTTTATATTAGACTGTTTTGTCATTTTAGATGNGTAAGAAACTGTAATATGCTTAAGAGTCAAGAAATCTGAGTTCTCGTTATACTGATGCTAACTTTCTAAGACTGATTTTCTCTATCATTGGTCAAACCACTCAGTTCTGTCAGAATTTAGATTATTGGAATACTTTATTAAGTATTTAACCTTAAGATAAGAAAATTATTATTTAAAGAAGTCTAAATTATAATTATCCAAGGTAAATATCTTTTATATTATACCAATGTTTTTGTTATAATATTAAAATCTGGCTACAATGGTTATACATTTTATATAAATATTATATATTAGATATATGATTATCTAATATAATNAAAAGAAAAACAGTAACAAGCAAATGAATGCGTTTTATTATTTATACAATTATTGTGAATTCTATAACAGGAATAGAGGAAAATAGAAGAGAACTGAAGTTTTCCTCAGTGATTACAGTTATTTAATATGTCCACCTCCTTACTTTTTTCCCTTCATGAAACCCAGTGTGAAATCAGACTCAATACAGTTAAATTCATTTATTGTCAATTAGAAAAGCATTTATGATTTGGGTATTGAAGGGAAATATTAGTCATTAAAATAAAAAGGTAAGGAGACACTTTTCTGCCCCTACCCCATGTTAGCCCAACTCATCTCCTTCCCTGTTCCTGGTGTGAATTCCGCTTGTTTTCATCACATTTTACGTTCAGTCCCTCCAAGATACTTTGGTGAACAATGGGAGGTGAAGAGGGTTGGTATTGGGTTCTAATGGCTTCTTTCTGCTGCTCCCCACTTTTTGCTTCCTTTCCTCAACCTCTTCTCACTGCTTCTCTTCTCTGGCATGGACCACCCCTGGCTGTAGTCTGTCACCAGTAGAAAAAATAGCTGAGGCCTTCTTCATAGGAGGAAAAAGTCTCATGTTCACAGGCTCTGATCTTCTCGGGGATATCTGCTCAAATAACAACATATCAGTGTACAATCATGGAAATTTATGGACTAGTCTAACAGCTTCCCGACAGAGGTGATTGTGGAAGAACTGGATATTGATATGAAAATTTTGGGAAGATTTAGGTGCAGTGGTCATGGAATTTGAAATCTTGAAAGCAGGGAGAGGGACAAAATGCAGGATTTCAGGACGTTCAGCAGTCTTTAACCACTTCAGAGACTCATTTGGAAGATTCTGTGGGGAATGTCTCAGAAGTTCAAGAAAGGGAAATAAATGGAAGGTTCTCTATCTGGGGAGGAATAATCCCAGATAATGCTCCACACTTGAGAGCAAACTGTCTGGAAAGCTACTTTTCTCAGAAAGACCTGTGGGTCCTGGTGGACACAAAATTTCACATGAGCCAGCAATCGAGCCTTGCAAAAAAGTATTATCATGAAAGCAGTGCCAACACCTCAAGGAAGGTGATAATTGTCCTTTATTCATCATTGTGAGGCCATATCAGGAATACTATGTCCATTTTTGGGCCCCACACTAAAGGAAAAAGCATAGACTTCCTGCAAAAAGCCCAGCACAAGGCCAGACAGATGATGACAGGACTGGAGTACCTCACAATTGAGGAAAGGCTAAGAGAACTGGTATTCTTTAGTCTGGAGAAGGCTCAGGGGGAACCTCATCGATGTATGCATATACAGGGAGGGTGTAAGGCACATGGAGCCAAACTCATTTCATTATAACAGTGACAAGGAGCAGCGGACACCAACTGAAAGACTGCATGTCCAGTCTGAACATCAAGGAACAGTTTTGTACCATTAGAGTGACTGACAGCTGTCAGAGGTTTCTGAGGGAGGTTGTAGAGTCTCCATGTTTGGAGTTTGAGCTCTCTGGGTGATCTGCTATAGCTGACTTTGTTTAAACTAGATAGTAGACCAGATGACATTCAAAGGTCCCTTCAGATGTAAAACATTTTGTGATTTTATGAAATAATTCTGTTTAACACTGTTTGTGAGGTTATGTTAATAATTTAAATCAAATTATATCACTACACTATTTTCAGTACACAAATATTCCTGTTCTCTTTATTTCTCATTGAAATTATTATGCTAATAAAAATTTGTTAATGGGAAGCAATTTAAAATTGAGTTTCAGTTAACAGAAAAGGTAAAAATATCTTGTGCTTTGGTCCTTTAAAGTTTGAGTCATAAAGTTAACAATTGAAATATATATTAAATCAGTTAAGAAGAGCAATGTATTTCCAGTTGTGTAGTAAAGTAATATTTTCAATGCTACAATTTATAAAAACTATTTTCTTCAGAAATTATGTCTCTTTCTGAAGGAATGATTGTAAACTCTTAATGCCCTGCTTTTTTTCATCATTTTTCTGAGATACAGAACTTCTGAACTGATAATGTATCTTAACAGTAAATGGCCTTGAGACGTGAGAAAAATGGGATGTATTAGGTGACTGATCATTACATCACTTCTACAAGTAGGAGAGAATTACACTAATCCAAATAAAAAGAACAGGACAAAAAGAGTAATAGCACCACATATCAGTAAGCTAGCATCATATTCAAGTGATACCCTGCCTAAAGAATGAAAAGTGATAAACAGTACTTTCTTCAAGTAGCAGGTATATCAGTTGCCTTCTTCCTTCTTGTTTATCTAAAATAGTCTTTATTTTGCTGTAATTGTGATTATAATGCAATTTTATAGTGATTGGTTAGGATATATTGATTAGGATAATTTGCCATATTACCGAGCAATAGTGTGAAACTTGCCTTGTAATGATGTAAAAATATAAATGGGCAGCTATGTCAGAATTCTATTGAATTGAGTGTGGAACATTTGGAAGTCTCAAGAGCATCAAAAGTTCCTACTTTCAAAATCAAAAAGCAAATCAAAAACAAAAACATTGAAAACATGCAAGTGTGAAGTGAATGAAAAGTTTCATTAAATGTAGGGATTTTAATCCATTCCTGATGTGTCTGAGCAACGTGCAAGCATTTACTGTAAGAAAAAGCTGACAATTTTTCCAGAAAAATTACTAAGATTGAAATCTTAACCAAAAACATTTGCCAACACCACTGCAGAAGACTGCTTTATTCCCCTGTCTTAACAGCAGATGACTGCACAGCTAGTCAAGAAAAGGTCCAGAATACAAACTGAAGAGCAGTCCAACTAAAAGTTAAATAAATTTATTCTGCTAGAAAATAGAGGTCTTTACCAATGAGCATGTGCAGAGTGAAAAAAGTTTACCCTTCCAAACCAAGCTTGTCATGTAAGATCTGAAAAAAATCCACAAATAAATTACAAGCTAAGCTACATAATCCTCGTTTTCTCAGTCTAGAATCAAGATAAAAAATAAACATATTTGGTGGTACTGGGGGAGAGTAGGGGAGGTTTTTTTCTTTTATATTTGTAAAAATTCCATCTAAATTCTTTGCTTTGGGTAGCACATTGCTTTGTCACTGGACTTTTTCTGTTCCCTGTATTTTTTCTTATCCTGTTTCCAAAGGAGAAAGTTTCTCAGTTATTTAAATTACTGGAGATGCAAGTCTCTGTTTCACAAATCATGTACTTTAATATTTATCACAAAACTAGCTAAGAGACTCAGAAAAACATAATTGGAATCAAATTAACTCCTGCAGCCAAGTTTCTATAGGACTACAAATTGAAGGGCAGACCCATCAAAATATCTGAGGGCAAGTCTGCCATCCAGAGGGACCTAGCTAGGCCAAAGGAATGAGCCACAAGGATTGCAAGTGGATTACGAACTGGGTATGAGCCAGCAGCGTACCCTGGCACTAAGCAAGGTCAAGGCTGCAGTAACAGGAACATAGGCAGTAGATCAAGGCAAGTTTCATAGCACTTGTGAGACCACGTTTAGAGCCCTGCATCCAGTTTTGGGGAGCTCTAACAGAGAAAATACACTTACAAACATGGGTGAATTTGGTGGAAAGACACCATGCTGGTCAGGGACTGGAGAATCTGTCCTTTGAGGAGAAGCTACTGAAACTGGGCTTGTTCAGCCTGGAGCCAGTGCACAGAATGTTGTTATATTAAATGATTCATTTGCTACCTATGCAGCATCTTCATTTAGATAAATGTTGCATTTGTCCCTAGCTGTAACAGATTGAATTATTTTTGCTTTACACAATTTTGCAACATATACATAGCAAAAAATCTTCTTCCTAGCAATTCTTCTAAATATTGATACCTCAAATACTGTGCAATACAAATACATATCATCACAGTTTACTAAAATCTCATCAAATATTCTTGTGAATTTACAGTGTAAAGACATCATAGAAGAAATAAAGATAAATACATGTCCCTGCACCTCCACCCCCTTCCTGGAAACACAAAGGAAAAAAGGTGTTTGACTTTGGTAGTTCTTACCCTGAAAATCTGCAGAGTATGCTTTGACGCTTTATTTTTTTATGAATCTTTTGCCCAGCACTCTGCCAGGTAATTATGACTCCAGAGAATTCATGTTATTTTAGTACTCAGTTCTTAAGAAAGTGTTCTTAGGATCTATGGATCTTTAAACAGCAGTAGAGTACAGAAAAGTTACCTGATACAGAAAGATGTAGAGCACAAACTCAACCAAATGCTTTCAAACTCTTGGAAAGGCCTTCAGAAGTTAAATCTGAGAGTAGAAAAGAAAACAAATGAATCCTCCCATTCGTTATTAGTACAAAAGGTTTAGACCATCACTATTAACAATTACACATTTATATATTCATGTGAAGAATGAACTGTAGGAAACATGTGCAAATTTTCTGGATTTTAAAAACTTCTGTAGTCTATACCAATCCAAAGCCTTAAGCTGATAATAATAAATGTGTGAACAAAAATAAAGAAGAACATACACCAAAGTACAATTTTCCTTACATTAAGGTATGATTCACTTTAGCAATCTAATTATACAGTTTAGCCAAGTCTGTGAATGAGTGGCTTTGACCAACCTGTGGGTGTCATAGTTGAAAGAAAGGAGTGAAGAGAGAATGTGTTCTCAAAGAACCATCTCAGTTCCCTGAGGTGTATATCTTAGTACTGATGAATGATGTAAAAATTGTAACTTTCATCCTGATGGAATGCATACATGCATGCATACATACATACAGTTCAGTCTTCCATTTCTAATACTAGGAAAGCTGCGATTTCACAGCTGGAGATTGACAGCATATGCAGTAATCATATTCTTTCCATTCTTCTCTGTGGTATGAATGGCTTTTAGCTGTAAAAAAATATTTTCCATAGATGTCTCATGTATTATCATCTTCATATGCACCAGGTACAAAGACACATATATATAAACAGCTCTCTCCATTGACTAGGAGACCAATGATCTGATTTGGACCTCTTGGCCACTCTAATAACCAACTTCCAGACTTTATTCTCTCTAGTATCCAACACAGATTTATAAACATTTAAATACAATGGCTCCTAGGCCTCTTATCCTATTTGTTAGCTACTGTGGTGTGTTTTTCACTAGTGAATATGCGCTGATATCTACCTATACAGTATGTACATACTCTGATCTCTAGCACCACAGACACACGCCTGTGGTCTGTTACCTGACACTGACTCTCAGGCATCCACACGAGCATCTGCATGCACAAAAGAGATCCCTTGATCCAGACAAACAGTTAATAATGGGGGACAGATTGCCACAAAAGGTACAGGCATGGCCAGACAAGCATTCTGATTAACAACATTTACATGCAGCCCAGTCCCTGTTATCTCCTTATTCATAGGTTTCACCACCTGCATTCCTTCCCAAACCACTTTGATTCCCTCCTTTTCCCCAGTTTTGGTTTATCCTCTAAACCTCCCACAGTAAGTCTTATACAATCCCAGGATGTTGTTCCCTTGCATCTCATAAAATATCCCACATTGCCAGGAAATGTCAACTCTCATTTTGAGAAGAGACCCTGAGAGCTGCTCCCTTTGATTCACTCTGTGAGCCTCATTCCCAGCCCATGAGGATCTCGGCTCCAGTGTGACTGACACACCAATTGCCCTGATTAGGTTTTTGGGTTTGACCTACTCTTTGATCTTTTGCATATTTGTAGATTATTGGGGTTTTGAGGGGTTTGTTTGGGGTTTTTCTGATGTTATTTATGTCTACAAGACTTTAATCACATACACAAGCATAAATATTTTACTTTATAAATATTATTTTGAATAAGTGTATTGAGGTTGTTTCTTTTGTAAGCCATTAAATTTGATCACAAGTGTCATAAATTGAAAAGATTCAAAATAAGTACAAGATTTTGAGATAATGATGGAAAGACTCTTTGGAAATGTATTCCAGTTTCTTTGTTCTTAATTTTCATTGACAAAAGAAAAATCTCAAACAAACAATTAAGTTATTGAGTCATTGAATAACACTCTCGTATAAATTAAAACATTAAAATGCTGACAATACACAGGAGTTTAGGCATGCAAATAGTCACACAGATTTCAGTAGTACTAATGTACTTAATAAATTAAAATTAAGTGCATGTATCTTCTAGTGAGTTTTTCCACTGCACTACTGAATATTTTTCCGGTGTATCATATCACATACAACTTTTTTATTGGTGCTCTAGATCAACAATTCTCTGAAAGTCTGAACAGAAAGATTTGCTCTCATATATTTTTGATTATTAATACAATATAATAATATAATAT
>VZTB01003119.1:211959-236204 GCA_013397245.1 Thryothorus ludovicianus | reverse complement strand
ACAATATACAATATAATAAAAATGGTGACCATTATATGCTATATCTATAGGAGATAATGACCTTTAAAATCATCTCTATGGACCACATAACACCTGCAACAAACCTTAGCTATTAACTAAGAAGGCTGTTGATGTAAAAAGATTCCAATGACAGTTCTTTTTTAAAAGGAATTTATCTGAGTTATCCTTTCATAAATGCAAGACTTAAAATCTGAATTTTTGCAAGTATGTTTTCCTCCACATTTTTCTAGTCATCTTCAAAGAAATAAATAACATCTCTAACAATGCAGAAACAGAAAAATATTGACAACACACAGAGTCAGCAAAGGTCACTGTACTGAATACAATATTAGCTAAATTTAATAGAAACCGGCAAGCCAATTTTAAACCAATTAGGAGCAAACTGGTACATTTCATATTGATGGTTCCTTTTTTATTCCATATTAAGTCGTACTTATTTGAGCACCCCTTTTCATTTGAAAACTTTAGATAATGGTCTGTCTTTTATTTCCTACCTGATCCTTTTTCCTGGAGTTAACATGAAGCTGTGGGTCTTTAGGGTGTGTGACTTGCTCTAGTGTACCCCAATGAATGTGATTTTTGCTGTTTCTTGTGAGAGAGACAAGGCTTTACAATGACTCAACAGCGCCTGCAGAAAGACTGGAGCACCCAGAGGGGCGCTCTCATGGGATATTTCAAAACTGATAGTAAGAAGCTTTAGTATAACCATTTTGATAGCAATAATGATAGTCTTCTACAATATCACTAGAGCATTGTTTAGACTGAGTATAGTCTTTGCTCTGTTCATGTGGTGTGTTCTCTTTTCTCGCACAATGGTTTTGAATGCAGCACTGGTTACAATGTAAGAATCCTAAATCCTCAAGCCTAGAAGAAGGAAAGGACTGATGAAAAAAAGGTGCTACTTAAAAAGGCCCCTTTTTTTTTTTTTTTTTTAATGTGTGGGGCAGGAAAATACAGGACAAAAATAAAAATTCAAACTCAAAGACCTTTAAAAAATTGCTTCTCATACATTTCATCTTGATAAAAAGCATTAACTAGGGACCAGTCAGTGAGATGATTCTGCTGCTTCAGCACAGCAATGAAGTTTTTAATTGGCAGAAGGAAAGTCTACCAGCATAGCACTACTTAAAAAAGCTAGTCTCAGAAGTGAACACAGCTCTAGAAAACAGTTTTTTTCTGGTTATAAAATTATTATGGTCATTTGTTTTTTTCAAAAGATCACATTTATGTAGAATTCCTCTATTACAAATATTGTGCAAAGAGCAAAATAGTAAAGTTATTTGAAAGGTTGTACACAAAAAAAAAAATATGTATGTATCTCTCAAAATGTTTTGCTTCTCAATATATTGCATTTATTAGGTATAATACCAGGTCATATTACTCTGTTTAGAAAGGTGTTTTCTTGGTTTTTAGCAAATGATATGCAAATTTTCTACTGGCTTTTATCATCTTTACTAACTTTTTGCTGGAATATACTATATATTTTTTTCCCTCAGAAGACCTACCAACAATGGCTGTGTCGGGGAATTGCAAAAATTTACCTATAACCATGCTTTTTAGAAACAGGCAGTAAAGGATTAAATCACAGTTTTTGAAGAGACTATTTTCCTACTGCAACATGTCCTTCAGAATCTCATTAATAGAACACTGCACAGAACAGAATTTTTTTTCTTTTCTCATTGATCAGAATGCTGCATGCAGCATTTCAAATGCAGTGGTTCAGGAAACCCAAAGCTGGCGTTAAATGGTTGAATCCAGTTTGAGACTTGGTCCTTTCTCTATTGACCTCAGTCACTGGACTATGTAAAACTGGAGCATTTCAGCTGCCCAGTGGGAACATTCGTGAGTGCTTTTCTATCCCAAAGGAGCACATATAAAATCTAATTGACCACAAAAGCAAGTTGCAAAATAATTCAGCAAAAAGCTTTAGAACATAAATATGATACACTGTTCAAAGGGTGGTTTTATTTTTATTTCCATGTGGTTTTGTTTTGTTATTTGTAGAAGACATAAAAAATTACAGATGTTTTTAGGTTAGTCTGTTATTTCTGTAAAAAGCAACTGTAGCACAGCACTAGTATGTTTTAAAAACTTAAACGTAGGACAAAATGGAACATTAGCAGACATTACAGTCTACAAAAGAAAAAAAAAAAGCTTATATTAATTTACACCATGAAATCTCTTTGCTTAGAAAATCTTGCTGCCAGGAACTACTGTTTTATGTTTTGAATGATTTAAGTGTTTAATGATAAGGTGACACAGTTTTGTCAATACAGCTGTTACTTTATTCCTATTATTTGAATAACTATTAGAATTGTAATGGGAAAAAACTAATATAGAAATAACTAATTGTTTATAACAGAATGTTACTAAAAAAAATAAACAATTTCAGTTGACCAGTGTCAATGCTTTCTTATAAAAGGTAAGGTATAAAGTGAAGATAGATGTTCTGTGATGGGAAAAGCTAAACCACCCCAAAAGAAGAATGGAAAAGTAAGGATAAATGTTTGAGCTCTACTCTGAGATGTAAACTGGCAGATCATACTCTACTAATCTCGAGCACTGTGTTTATCATATCCATATACTCCACTATAAGGATAATTACCATTATTCAGTGTATTAATAGTCTGCAGAAATATAGAACAGCATGACTACTGAAAGTGCTTAATGAATACTGATCGCTTTGATGTAGCTTTTACATATCTCAGTATAGGTGACTTGGAAGGACCTGCTTATCAGAAGAAATAAGAACACTTTTTTGATGTTTAACTCATTAGCAAAAATGAGGCATTTGACAATATTGATAATTATAGGTACTTCAGAAGATAAGGTATCAGTTAATTTGGGGGGACCAAAAATAGATTTTTTTTTTTAAATATCCTAAATGTAACACAGACATAGCAACATTGTTCCAATCCATAAGTCTTTCAAGGATTTTTATATAGCTTCTTTTTAATTCTTGCTTGTGTGTTCTCTGTCCTAAATTAGACACCTTTTTTCCAATTATTTGTAAGCTGTTATGCCTATAATTTCTCATCCAATATTTCTCTTTTATTAAAATAATTTTTATTCTATACTTTAATTTTTGTCTTTGTTTCTTTTTTTATTTTTAGGGTGAGGAGACTGCACAAAGATAAATAATCAGATAGTTTTTCCAGTATCTGTAAGGAAGCCCTTTCAGATTGTTTTAATCATTACTCATTTGACTCCTGAATAATAGCTGTCTTCTCTCAAAACTTTCTCCAGATTGTTAGATTTATTGACCATACGACTATATCTGAGACCCCTTCAGAAAAAAAAAATGTTTTCTGACTTATAGAGTTTTTCACTGCTTTCTTATTTATAAACTCTGTAGGTTCTTACCTGGAGAAAAGAAAAAATCTAAAAATAACCAAGCTGTTAATGAAGTTTATGAAAGCTTACAAAGAGATGGATCAGAGTAATTTAAAATGGATTTTAAAACACTATAGGTTTAAGCCACTAATTAGACGGATAATGTGGACCCCATATTTAAGTACAGGGTAATTGGTTATAATTCTGAAGGAATAAAAAATAAAACCTACTCAAAATGAAAACTATCTAGCTAGGGACCTGAACACAATGAACCAACCTATTTTTATGCAGTTATAAATAAACATTACACACTTTCTCCACACAAAAAACAACGAGAGGAGAAACTAATATAATAGCTTTAATTAAAGAATCACAGAAAGGTTTTGATTGGAAGAGACATTAGGGATATCTAGTTCCGACCTCCCTGTCAGGGACAGGGATGCCACCCACTAGATCAGATTGATCAAGGCCGCGTAGAATCTGGCCTTGAACAGTTCAGGGGTTGGGGCATCCACAACATCTCTGGGAAACCTTTCCTGTTGTCTACCACACTCCTGATAAGGAATTTCTTGCTGAAATCTAGTCTATGCTATTTCTCCTGTCCAAGTGACCACCATAACAGAAAGAGTTCAAGTCATGGACTAGATGGACTCAATTTTTATGGACATTGATTCCATAGGGGCAGACCATAGACAAAAATAATGGTATCACACCAAATATAAGGAAGATGGTAGTGGTTCATGGAGACAGTGAAGGATCTGAAAATGATACAAATAATATGGAATAAAAGGTGTGATCTTTACTAGATCAGGGTGGGATTGTAGTTCTTTTTAGCAGCCTATATAGTTCTGCATTTTGTACTTGTTAGTGAAAATGTTGACAATAAATGCTTGTCACTTTTCCCATTGTGCTTGCCGTCTCATCCAATAGTTAGGCTGAGAACGAACAACAAAGCAGCCAGAAGGACAGCCAGGAGGACAGCCAGGACTCCTTAACTGACCAAGGAGTATTTAATACCATATGTTATGCTCTTCAGAATCTTAAGTTAAGTGTGAGCATTCATGGTTAACTGTTACGTGTATGGAAAGCTTGGATTTCCAGGATGTGAAACTCCAACATCTGTCTGCTGGTGGAAGTGAGGAATAAATTCCTTCTTCACTTTGTTGCACACATAGTTTTTGTTTCACCTTTTAAAATATTTTTGGGTTTTTGGTTAGGTTTTTTTTTTTTGTATTTTTTTAATTGTCAATCCATAAATCTTCTTGCCTTTTTTTTCTAATTTCTCTTCAACTCAAATGAGAGGGTAGTGGGTAAATCATTCTGTGGATGCACAGCTGCTGGGTGCATCCATCACAATCCACCAGATCACCTTAGTAATAAAAGTAGCAATTTTTTAAAATATAAGTATATGGGACTTTGTTAATTACATTTTCTGGTATAGAGAGATCTGAGAAATGAGGGATTTTGCAGTTATTAATGCAAAAGTCCATTTAAATATTGCTGAACATTAGTCTTTGCAAGAACCTAATGAACACAGTTAACTCCTCTGGGCACTTCTACAGCACTGATAATGCTAAATCAATCAAATAGAACTCCTGTCTACAGGCCCTGGTACAGTTCTAGGAGAAGGCATGACAGGAAGTTACTCCAGGCAAATTTTTAATGAGTCGGATTTTGTAATTATCTTCTGTTTTCAAGAAAACTGGATGTTTTTTACATTATTACTGTTTTTTTAAGGTTGATTATATTTTCTATTAGAAAATAGCATTTAGATGCACATTTTTTTCCAGGTTTCTAATAATAGACTCGATAAGATAGGAGTGTACTATTCCCGTGAAGGAACTAATCTTGTAAAAAATCTGCTCTGGCAATCCTGGAAAACTGTGCGACCCATGTAAAAGAAAGGAGGCCTTATCTTCCTGTCCTCAGATTTAAATTTTTTTCGTGTATTAATCTAGTTAAGCAATTTGCTACTAGTAATCTTACATGATCTGGTCATGTATTGGTCTTGTAGTACAAAACTGAAAGAGAAGTTGACACACTTATCACAAAACTATTTTTCTTATTATGTTTTGAAAGCCATGCATCCTTTGCATCTGACTGCAACTGGTTTGGGGGCAGGCACGGAAACATTTGTTTATATAGTAGGAATAAGTAAGGTAAAATTTCAAACACTAAAAAGCAAGAGAAAGAAAGTTTAACTAAACACACCAACATAGTGTGTGTGATAGTTTTTGCATGTCTATCAGATGGTGCTGTGCAGTGTTTTCATGTTTTGCAGTGGAATTGTAAATATAATGAAGTTTAAAATACTGAAATGATACCCCAGCAATTATATCTTCTTGTGGGAGCCAAGGCTTGTCTCTGACTGCCCTGGAGGACCCGAGACCCAGGCAGGGGGCTCGGAGACCTTGGCACAGAGCCCAAGACACCTGTGGTTTGGATTCTAACCCATGAAAATGATTACCAGCTTTATGTGAAAAATTACAAGCCACGAGAGTCTGGAGAGAATACTAATTAGTTTATCACAGGGCGAAAAAGTAGGTGTTGGGTTTTTAGTATGGTGCATTGGTAAGGACAAGATGGAGGATCCTCATGGTTTTAAGGCTTCTTCCTTCTTGTTCACCTACTCCATGTTTCTGCTGAGATGGTGGCGCAGTTGATTGGTTTAGAGTAGCAACCGTCTAACATAGGTGATAAGTATTGGAAATATAAGTTATTGGAAATATAAGTTATTGCAAATAATGTACACATAGTTCTTAATATAAAAAACAAACACCGCACCCGGGGGCATGGAGTGTGCCTTCGACCATCCTGCCAGACAGATCTTGGCAGGTCAGAGAAAGAATTTTACAGATAAGGTAAAATAAACGATCTTGAAATCAGAGCCAAAGTCTCTGATCTCCTTCTTTGATCACGGCTGTGGGGAAAAAAGGACTTTTAATAGCTCAGGAGCAATTTCTGGAACTCAGAAAACCCAACACCTTCTGATTATTCTTCTCATGCTAGTAACGTCCTTTGTTACCTCTTTCATCAAAGCAGTCAGCATCAGAGGGTCAGAGTGAGCAGACACCATGTCCTCACATCTGTCCTTGCCCTGAGTTTCTCTCTCCCACAGTTTCCATTGTGCCAGGGCTGGAAGGTGGGCAGTGCTGTCTGGTTCAGCTTCTGTCACTTGTCCAATCTTCTCTCAGAAGCCACCCCTGCAGCCTGCCCCGCCACCACAACCTGTCCACACAGCACAGCGTGGAAAGAGAATACAATACTCTAAACATAGAAAGACAAAATCATAACAAACTTATCCACATACCAGCATTCTGGAAATTGTCTTTATCATCTTAGTTTCATGGATTTTATGGATTTTATGGATGCACAGAACTACAATGTGGGACTTATGCACTAATAGTGAGTTGACATCATTGTTTTAGTAAGAGTGACCTGATGAAATATATCCATATTGTAAAATTCTGTAGTACAGAGCTACAACTGTATCAAAATTTAGGTGTCCTTTTGTAGATAATTGTTTTTAGTTGGTCTTGTGATTCTGAGTAATGCCAACAGAATCTGAAAGAAAATAAATTCTGAAATGCTGGCAACTTAACATTTTATTTGATCTTGCAAAATTACAATTCTTAGTGATAGTTTACTTATGAAAAGGGGAAAAAAATTGCAAATAGAGAAAATCAAATAACATCATGTCAGAGTTCTGAAGTTTCTTAATTTTCCACAGTATCTTAACATTAACATTAGCTACAAGTAATATTTTCTTTAATTTTAATTTGAAAAATTTATGTTTCATTTGCATATTTATAAAATTTCTAAGACCATTTAAGAATATATGAAGTTATTACTTCCAATATGGAAAAGTAGAAATTCATGAGCCTGAGAGTTTCTTAACCTTTTTTGCAAATATGAAGCTACAATAACATCTAAAATAGAATATTCCCTTAGTCCATAGGACTAAGGAGTATCCTCACTGCAAATGAGATTCAGAATATCATGCTCCACTCATTGCTTCAGGAAATTTCTACTTTTAGAAATCCTAGACTTTAAGAAAATAATTTTAGAGATGTTAATATGAAAAAAATATCTCTGACAAATGAACAAATATTTCCCTCTATCTTTTTATGCATGAAACTCTGAATCAACTAATTGCTTTTCCTTTCCTATTTTTTACTACTATTTTCTCCCAACTCTTTTCTATTAATCAATAAATATTTTTAACAGAATCAACTCTGCAAGGAGTGTAATCAGTCTTGATAACAACATCATTTACTGTGCCAGTATCTAATAAAAAAAGCAGATATTGCAGTACTGCTATTCAAAACAATGTTTGAATTATGATGTTCTTTTATTTTTGAGGGATTTCAGCAAACTTTTAATGATTATTAAGCTAGTAGTATGCTGTGTAGCACTTTGAAATGTCATGTTAAACTTTTTTGAACTGATGTAGAAAGCTATTAAAGATTCTGAAGAGTTAGGTCTACTGACTAGTCTACAGCCATCAGATTTTCATTTGACATACATATATCATATCTCAATGCAACAACAGAATGAAATTTAGTTTTCTACAGAATGCTAACTCTCATGATCTATTATAAAAATAGCAATTGATAACAAATTAGAAACCTGATGACTGGGATAAGGAAATATCTAGAAAATTAAGACCTTTACAAAATGTAAGGTTTTCTCTTAAACAGTGGGACCCTTTTACATAGTATTGTAATCAAGAGATCCATACTGATATTTGCTGATGGTCTATGACTTTTAACATAATCCTTGTGCAATTCAGTATAGCTCCTAATTCCTTAAATGTAACTGTTAGGAATTTTTCTCCATTTTCTTTCATGATGCCCATTTCAACAAGTTATAGTTGTCATTAAAAAAATTTGTCTGCTTCTGCATGTCCATAAGGTCTTACATATGTATATATATATGTATATGTATATATGTGTATATGTACACGTGTACATGTACATGTACATGTACATGTACATATACATATACATCATATACATATACATATACATATACATATACATATACATATACATATACATATACATATACATATACATATACATATACATATACACATATATGTATGTAAGATCTCATAGACATGCAGAAGTAGACAATTTTTTATATATATATATTGAACTGTTTTACCAAAGAAGCAAATACTGCTGAGATGACAGTTTTGCTTCTTTCAATTCTTAAAAGAGACTTGTCTTAAAACAAAACAAGCAAAAAATAAAATCAAATAAAGGCAGAAGGAGAATATTTCAAACCTGTATTTTTTGTGACAGAGAGCTTAAATATTGTAACCATTTGGAAGGGTCACTTAAAGGTCACTTACCTTTAGAAACATAGAATAGAGTGGGTTGGATGGTACCTTAAATATCATCTAGTTCCAAATGTCCCACTATGGGCAAGGATAACACCAAGATCAGGTTCCCCAAAGCCCTGTCCAATCTAGACTTGGAAACTTCCAGGGATAGGACATGCACAAGCTGCTCTGGGCAACCTGTTCCAGTGCCTCATCTCCCCTATGGTACAGAATTTCTTCTTAAGATCCAATCTAAATTTTTCCTTTCACAGTTTAAAACCATACCCTTTTGTCTTATCACTATCTGCCTATGTAAAAAAATCCTCTCCATTTTTTATAAGCTCCCTTTAAGTGCTAGAAGGCTGTAAGATGTCCCCAGAGCCTTCTCTTTTCCAGGCTGAACAACCACAACTATCTCAGTCTGCTTCCACAGGAGAGGTGCTCAAACTCTCTGATCCTCTTTGTGGTCCTTCTCTGGGCTTCTTCCAACAGGTTCATACCTTCCTCATGCTGAAGAACCAGATCTGTGTGCAATACTACAGATGGGATCTCACAAGTAGAGGGTATAATCACCTCTCTCAACCTGCTGGCCATTCATCTCTTGATGTATTCCAGGATGAAGCTGACTTTCTGGGGTGTGATTTGTCATGCTTCCTGGCATACTGTTGGCCCATGTTCAGTGTTTCATCCATTAAAGAGCCCTTACATCCTTCTTCAGTTATCAAACAGTTCTTTCCCCAGCCCGTGCTCATATGTGGGATTGCCCTGAATCAGGTGCAGCACATGGCACTTGGACGTCTTAAACTTCATGAAGTTCCCATAAGCCCACTTCTCTAGTTTGTCCAGGTCCCTCAGAATGGCATAATATCCTCCTACTGTGTCAAGTGCACCATTCAGCTTTGGGTCACCTGCAACCCTGCTGAATGTGCGCTCGATCTCACTGTCTATATTGTTGATAATGATATTAAAGAGCACTAGCCCAAAGACAGAGGCCAGGAGAACATCACTTGTCACCAGCCTCTACCTAGATACAGAGCCACAACTCACTGGCTGTGTCCATCCAGTCAAGTTCTTACCCACCAAATAGTCCACCTTACCAACTCAGAGATAAGAATGTGAAATGGGACCATCTGGAAGGCCTTATAGAGTTTTAGGTTGGTCTTTTCTTGTCAAACATTGCAGCTGCTCCATCATGGAAGGCACCAGACTGGCCAGCACAATTTTCCCTTGATAAAGCCATGCTGGCTGGCTCAGATCACCTCCTTGTCTTCGATATGCTTTAATATTTTTTCAGGGAGGATCCTACTTCATGATGTTAACACACATAGAGGTGAGGCTTACAGATCTGTAGTTCCTTGTACCTTCCTTTCTTCCTTTTTTTTTTTAAAAATAGGAGGTATGTTGCCCTTTTTCCAGTCTTGGGGACATTGTCTGACTGCTATGACTTTTTGAATATGATGTTTGGCAACAATATCAGCCATTTCCATCAGAACCCTTGGACACATGCGTGCACCACTGACTTGTGGTTGTTCAATTTCATTAGTCTTGAACCTGTTCTTCACTTACAGTGGCATATAGTACCATCATGTGAGGCAGAATTTTAACTAAACACCAACATTTACACATCAAATATGTGTTGGTTAGTAGTGTTTTCATGTTTTGAACTAGAATTATAAATAAGAAGAGATTAGCTACAGAAAGTCAGAGAGAATTTCAATACCATGTATCCAAGCATCATAATTGTTCTGGGCTATATCCAAAATTTGCTAGTAAAATAGAGTTTAGATGTTTTGGGGTAATGATATTACAATAAAGATACAATGTTTAGTCTATAAAAGAGATGCTGCCTAGTTATTTTTTATTGGATTATAAAATATGATTGTATTTCCTATCATTGCCTGAAAATATTCCATAAATTTTAAGCTATTTGATATCATGACTTGATAATGATATCTTGCAGGGGAAAAAAAAAGTAGATTTATTCTAAGCCTAATGAGCTCATACAGGCAGAGAATAACAATTATAAATAAGCTTTCTTGCTATAACAGAAAAACATCTGCTAATTTCTTCAAGGGTAAAAGAAACGTTAGTTGTTAAAGGTGTGATATTTGTCTTAGTTAATGAAAAAATACCCATTCACAGATAAGTTTTTTACTATGCTGGTTTATCTAATTCAAATATACTGGAATATTGACAGAAACTAAAATTATTCCTTCTCACACAAAGCCTTCAGTTCTAGATGAAATTTCGCTGTTTGTGCTGATTCCAGTGAAACATTTAGGACTTCAAGTAATGGGAAGAATCCCTACAAGATCAAAAGGCTTGAGGTGAATTTTCTTTTACTGAAACAGAGGTATTCCACTCAGATATGAAGGTTTTTGAGAACCCTGATGCACACAAAATTTATCCTAAGAAAAGAAACTTCCTAAGAAGAGAACTTTCTGAAAAGAAGCTTTGGGAAAGTGGATTTTTTTCTGAATAAGGAACAGAACAATCCAAAATATTCAACTAAAAAAAAGTAACTGTAGATTAAAAAAGCTTTTATTCCCCCCTCATAATGTAGCTTGTAGTATTTCATTTTACTTCAACTTATGAAAAGAACAAAAATATTATTTTGTAATATACTAACACCCTCAGGCAGACCTTGAAGCTGGGCATTCCCGGTAAATGGACATTTAGATAACTGCATGTTTATGTGGGAGTTCTCTCTGGGTTGTCACATTCCTTCTGATGACAGCTTTTCACCAGGTGAAAGCAAAGCTAGGTCTGTTCTAGCTGGGGGGGTTATGAGCACTAGGTTTGGCTCCCCTCGGGGCAGGGAGGGTGCCTGTCCTCTGCTGTGAGAACTGCCCACCTTGTTTGCCTGCCCTGTTCACTGCACTCCCAGGAGCCACTTAAAACTCCCTTAAATCCCCTGGCAATGCCCTCGCCACATCAGCCTCGCTTGCCAGCACTGCTGACTCTTGGTGGGTTCTCCATTCAGGTTCCCCAAACTCCAGGAACCCTGGATTTTCTGGTGTTCAGTCCCCAGAACTTGCTGTAGCTGCTGCTGCTGCTGCTCATCTCATTTTTTATACAATCCATTCATCACTTAGTGTGATGTTTCAAAGGGTGCTTTATTTTCAGGTAATCTAGAGATCTTTTCCCAAGTGTATATTTTTACAACTGAGTTATCTATAGAAATTTCATTATAAAATATTAATTAAATTTGTTTGGATGTTATTATTTCATTCAATGAGCTTCCTTTTCCATGAAATCTGAATTGTGTCTGTGCAAAGCCATTACTAAACCTATTGAAAATGTATTTTATTTAACTTAAAGTTTTGAAGAGTGAGCAGCAGGACAGAATTATATCTACTCCCAAATATAGAATCTGAAGTCTTGACTCCAAGTAAACTACTTCCATGAATAAAAGCATGAAGAAAACAAGCCCCCTTTCTCCTTCTCCCAAGTACTTTGGAGTGTTTCCAATAGATAATCAATGCATATGTGAAAGGTCAATAAAAGTTCTTTAATTACTGTGTTTTTTGTCCCTTAAATTGTCAATGATTTCACAATTACTTTGGTTTATTTACACTAAAGGTAACCTTTATCACTCTAAGCTATATCTGGTGAAGCATGAAAACTCCAGGCACCCATTCATTGTCTTGTTTATTCTTCAAATTTAAGGTTATTAAATTGACCTCTTGCTGTCATTAAAAATGGACTCCTGAAATAAGTTTAGAATAAAATTCAAATCATTAAATTCCAATTATTTCTAGGTAGGACCAAATTTTTTTGAAGCACCACTAAAATTAATCTTGTCCAAATCATATATTAATCTGGTCCAAACCAGTAAAATTTCAATGTTTACCTCATTTAAAATAGATGAGAATTTGACTACACAGGTTGCTTCTCTTACTGTAGCTCTAGAATAGCTAATTATGTATTTTATAGTTTGTGTGGTGTTTATTCTAATATATTCTTCATTTTCATTATTCCCTACAGGCACTCAAACAAAAAATCATCACTCTTATTTCTTTCTATTTCTTTACACAACATATTTAATTAATTTCTTTTTCAATTCTGCCACATTTAAATGACAAGTAATTTAATAAAAATCAGTTTCTAAGGAATATCTGTTCCTAAGGAAAACAAAAACACTTTATAAAGTGTTTCTATCATGGGCACACAATTCTAGGACTCAGTAAATAATTTGGGCTTTTGTTTGGGTTTTTTTACAACATCAAAGTATTATGACAGATCAATAAGAAACATGCACTTAAAGAAATTTGTGCAGGCTCAAGGCTATTTTACTTTGAATGAAATTTGACTTCCAGAGAGCTTTTGCTTCAGCCTAGTTCTCTTACTAAAACCTCAAACAAAATGAATAAATCAAGTCTGGAATCAGAGCACCTATAGAACTTGCAATCCAGGCACTGATAAGAGGATGTGGAATCTCCATTTGTGAAGACGGTGAAAACCCAACAGAACTTGCTCCTCACTAGCTTGTGCTAGCTGACCATTCTTTGAGGGACTCTGAACTATAAGGTTTAGCTTTCTGCCTCAAAGAAGGTCCCTTTCCAAGGTCCCTATCTTTCTCAAAAATTCTCTGGTATCTTGATTCTATGATCCTACAACATGATCTAACATGATCATAATTAATTTTGGTAGATCAAAATAATTTTATATTAATTTTACCAAAAATTATTTTTAAGTTATTTTTTTTATCCTTAATAGCTATGATTCATCGATCTACTTCATCCATCCAAGTGAATACCAAAGAAAACCTTACTTGGATAGTTTGGAGCCATCTCCATACAGAACGTAAAATGAAAGTTTCTATACAATTTATACACAACACTAACTTGATTCTCACGCTATCACAGCAGCTGATCTGGATTGTTCCCATATCTATATAGTGCAACACACTCACTATGATGTACACACTCACTAATTGATGTACATCTGAAAATGTAGATGTGACCCAAGAGCCACGCCAAAGTAAGCAAAAGATGCAAAACTTTAGTATTTTTTGCTGTTTTGAAAATCTACAAACAAATGTCCTTAATTATTACCTCCAAATCATGAAAGGAAACTATTCTGCTAGTAAAATATCCTTTCATAAAAATCACTTCCACAGTTTTATAAAATATCCCTAAAAAGCATGCAAGGATGGGCTTTCAAGAACATACCCACCTAATTTATACTTCTAATTGTGACCAAATTTCTATTGAAATTCCTTTAAAAATTTGTTGAAATTAAGTTGGTTTTGGCACTGGAGATATAATATTTTCAAAACTTTTACTTATATATTTTACTCACCAATTTAACATACTTACACAAAAAAATCTGTATTTTTTTTGCAAGATATTTATATATTCATTTCTCATTTAACTCAGAATTCCTCACAGTGTTAATAAGTATTAGTTTATAATTTCCATGTTCCCGAACACTGGTAATTGAGCTGTTAAGATGATTTGTGTTTATCCTAGCAATAAAAAAAAAAAATAAAAAAATCAGTGAGTGGTTTAGAATCTTTTGGTAATGCTGGAGGAAGAATTACTGCCTAGCATTTTCCCTCTTCCTCTTTCTCATCCCGTTATTTTGTGTCATAATGCATCATTATAGAGTGATGTTTGCTTCTGTACAAGTCAGCAAAAAGGAAATTACATAGCCCACTTTGGCTTCTTTTCTTTGCATTAACTATGTCAGTTTTGATTTGTTATTTTTCAGAATGTTTCAAGCACTGCCAACTTAAAGTATTTTATCTGTATAAAATTCTTTTTTTTAATTTGGAAAGGAATATTAAAATTTTTCTATCAATTCTACACAAGTGAAAAAAACAGATTAATATTGCAATATTAATTTTTATTGAGAATGTTTTACTCAAGATACTGTGAAAATTTATGTCTTTTGTTTGGAGTTTTTCATGAGCTTATATTTAGCTTATCTTATTATTAATAGATCAGTTGAAGACCAGCTTGTTTACAAGTAAATATTGGAATTTGGTGAGATGGAATGTTAGCTGACAGAAATGTATATAGTAAAAAAAACCCTTAAAATGTATTGTACATATATACAACATACTTTATTTCATTCATGTTAATAAAACTGTTTGTGATAAATTTCTTTGTAGTAGCTTGTGTAGGCTTTTTTAAAAATTATCTGTGCTTCAAATAATGTTGGTAATGCAATGCTGTATAAAGTTTCTTGTCACTAAATATGTACTACCTGAATATACCTCAATACACTGTTTCAAGGTTTTATCCTTTCTACATTGAAAGTAATCACTCAGAGAACCTTTTCTATGCATTTTGGAATTGCTAAATGATGAAAAAACTTTTGTTGAGAGAAGCATCTTCCAATAGCAAATAGAAGTGATTGAAACTCCTGATTATATCTGTAAGTTGATCTAGATGTCTACTTGTTCTTGGATTTTGGGGCACCTTAACAATATTTGAGTAAGTTGTTCAATAAACTTGCTCAGTGAATTTTACTCAGTTTTTCTGACAATCCTGTCTTTTGATATAGATAGGAATGGTACCTCTATAACTGTGTAAGGCTTTTCGGTCTTGCAATTTGGTAGCTTACATCAAAAGAAATTCAATCACTTTATTATTCATAGCAGAAGTTGAATAGAAAATTTTATTTCTTGATGTCAGTTCACTCATTTCATGCTTGAAGTACTCTATACTTTTATCTTTGAAATGAAGGTGGCAGACTTGGAGGAAACAACACAAGCTGAGTGGTTTTTTAAACTTGCTAGTTAAGACTTGTTTATGCATACACTTAAAATTGTTAGTTCTTACCTAATGCGGTACAAGAGAAGTCCATCTAGATGTAAATCAGATATAAATGCTGTTACAAGGTTTACTTTGTGTTTCCAGCCAGATGGACAGGCTTACACAGTCACTTTTCACCAACTGCTTCTGCTAAGCTCATTTTGAGACTGTCTGTTCATTCAAATGAACAATTTTGTAAGATAATAAGTTTGAACTGAGACTTCGTGTTTCCTGTATATAGCCATTGACCCACGGGTGAACTGAGAACAATCAAGTTCCTCTGTATGTTAGAAAGGGAGTAGCAAGTGTAATTGTAACAATGCTTTTCTTACCTTTGTAATGATTAACCTAGTAAGCAAGAATCACTGCCAAAGGGATACAACGATTTGTGTCAAATTGCCAAGAAAAAGTGAAATTCATTAGAAATAAAAGAAAAATCGGTTGGCTCTTACAGAAGTTAATCATTTTAATGATAATGATATTCCACTGTGCATTCTGTAACTGCCAGCAAAAAAGACAGAGACTGTCTGAAAATCAATGCCTACTGCCCAGCACAGATACAGAATAGATACTGTTGTTGCTTGCTTTACTCCCTCACCTTTTTGGCATTTGAAAGAAATAGTCTTGGGACCTTAGAGGATTATAGATAAAATGCTGAAAATGCTGGCCTCACTGATCACTTCGCCACCAGCCACCAATCCAAATAACATAAAACCTCAAGATCTCTGTTTTGAAGCACACCCACCTCTCCTGAAATTCCTTTGTTTTTAAGGGCTTCTTCCCAAGGAACTCTCTGAATAAGACTCCTAAATAGTCCAAAGTCTGCCCTTCAGAAGTCCAATGTAAAAGTCTTATTGATGCTTCCCCTGATTTCACCAAATATCAAGAATTCTATAGTTTCATTGGCCTCCAACCACCACATCTCCATCAGCCCATCTCTATTTGCCAACAGTTCTAACATAGTCTCTCCTCTAGTGGGCTCACTAACTATCTGCAACAAAAAAAGCTGTCCTTCACACACTCTAAAATCTTCCTGGACTGTCTTTTTCCTGCTGTATTAAATTCCTAACAGATGTCTGGCAGGTTGAAGAACAAGGGTTGATGATCCTGAAACATTTTCCAGATTGTTATAGAATAAGCTGTCTACCTCTTCTTCCTGGTTGGGCAGACAATAACATACTCCCAGTGGGATGTCAGCCTTGTTAGCCTTCCCCTTAATTCTAGCCCATAGGCATTCAACTCCATCATCATTAATTTCAATGCTTATGGCATCAAGAGCCTCCCTTATGTAAAGGGCCACCTCTCCACCTCTTCTCTCTTTCCTGTCTCTTCTGAAGAGCTTGTAGCACTCCAGCTGTGTGAGTTGTTCCACCCTGTTTCAGTGATGGCAACGACATTATAGCTTTGCTGTTGCACCATGGCCTCCAGCTCTTCTTGTTTGTTATCCATGCTGTGTGCATTGGTGTACATGCTCCTCAGCTGGGCTGCTGATTTCACCCCTAACTCAGGCTTACCACCCTTGGGCCTGCTTCCAGATAGCCCAGCTGCACCCCCTTCTTCCTTCAAACCTAGTTTAAAGTCCCCTCAACAAGTTCTGCCAATTGCTAAGCTAAAAACCTTCTGCCCTCAACAGAGAGATGCAGACCATGCAGTTCCAGCAGGCCCAGTGCTGTAAAAGTTACCCATGATCAAAGAGTCCAAAAATTCTGCCAAAGACACCAACCCTTGAGCCAACTTGTTAATAATGGGGGCTCTCCTATTCCTTTCACATTTTTTTCTGCTTTTAAAGGGACTGGGGAAAAGACTACCTGTGCTTCTGCCCTATCAACCACTTGACCCAGTGCCCTAAAGTCCCTTTTAATTGCCCTGACACTCCTCTTTTCAGTCTCATCCCTTCCAGCCTGAAGTATCAGCAGAGAGTAATTAATAATCAGAAGGCTAAATCAGCCTAGGCAGTTTCTTAGTGATACCCCAGACCCAAGCCCCAGGGAGGCAGCATAGCTCTCTGTGGGATGGGTCTGGTCAACCCATGGGGCCTTTGTTTCCCCTCAGAAGGGAGTCATCCACTATGACTGTCCTTCTTTTCTTTTTGATGTTAGAGGTGGTGATCCATCTGACAGATGAAGTGTAATTGGCAGGCTCACTAGGCAGGTCATTTTCTTCTAAATCTTCTGGCTGACTCTCTAGATTCAGGGTCTCATACCTATTCTGAAGTGGCCCCTGGGTAGGGAATGGCAGCCAGGAGGAATTTTTACTATTACCTCCTTGAGAAGGGATCCACTTCCATTCCCCTTCATCCACCAGGTGTCCTCCTATTGCCTGACAGTGGGAGGCATGGGAGTCCTCTGACACCTGGTGGGCCTCCCTCAAGGATGGAAGGGCAGAACTCCACCAGTCTATTTCCCTTTCACATTCCCTAATACTCCTTAGTCTTTCAACTTCCTCCCTAAGCTCCACCACCAGTGAAAGGAGATCATTCACCTGTTCACACCACAGGCAGGCTTCTCCTGCAATGGTCCCTGGAACCACTAAGCTCAAACGCTCTGCATAGGAGTGGCTCTGTACAGACACATCCTTTTTGGAGGGCTCTCTTTGGTTACACACACTTATGCTAACTACAGCTTTTGATTGTGTAAAAAACATTACTAACAAAAACCCCAAAACCAACTAACCAACCAAGACACAGCAATCAACAAACTAACCTTACTAGCCCGAAGAAACCTACAACCCTGCAAGTGTGCCCTGCTTGTGCAAACTGCCAAACTGCGCTGTTTGCCCGCTCCTGGTCGCTGCTCCCTAGATCAGCCCACTGCTCTCCAGCAGAGGCAATCCTGCCCCAGTGTGACTCACAAAGTTTGTTTTAGTTTTGATTTCCATCACAGAATCACAGCAGTATTGTTTGCATGAAATCTCTGGAAGTTGTTTGATCCAATATCCAGCCTCTATTAGTGTTATTGTCAACACTTATCACTGTGTCTTTGGCTAGCTGAGTTTTAAAAACCCCAAAGAATGCAAATTCTACACTCCCCTATGTCATGTGCTGTACTACCATCCCAGTAAAAATACATCTTTTCCTTTGAGGTAACCTGAGCTCTCAAACTGTAACCTGTGGCTATTGCCCCTGGCTTAAAACCCTGTTGTACTTGCAATTTCTCCTCACGTAGTTGTAAGAAGTGTACCCCTTAACTTTAATTCCTTCTGGTAGATCAGGGCCCACAGACTCAGCCTCTAGTTCTAGGTGATGGCCTGAAAGCCCTGACCAAATATGACCTTTGCATTTATTTTTTCCTTTTTCTGGCTCCTTTTGTGGCCCTGACAAATGTTTCTCTTGCATATATTGTGGTCACTGTTTCAAGCAGCCCTAGAACTCTTTAACATTTTGAATGAGACCCAAGTGCTAGTGAGGAGTTTCTTCCCTCAGGGGCTCTCTAGCATATCTCTCTTAAAGTTATGACACCCAGAACTGCAGTCTTTGTATTTTTCTCCAGGATATCTGCCCAGTCTGTCATATTGCCTATCAGTTTAGAGATTTTAGGCAAAGCAACTAAACAAAATACTATTTATTAAGTGCCATAGTAATTAAAAATACTCAAAATAGATCTTAGACTATAGGTATTTCTATTCCTGATTTTCCAAATGGAATTTAACACTGAGGCTTTGAATGTTGTATTTAATTCCCCATTTCACTGTGGTGAATGGAGCATAACCTCACAATGGTGGCTCAGATCATTAAGAATCAAATTATACAAGCTGTAGGAGAATGTACATTTTAAAAATAAAAGTCAGTTTGCTTCATAAACATTAATTTTCTGCCTTTCAGAACCATTTCAAATCCTTTTTCCTTTGAATAGACTACTTAAACTGCATACCATTTCTGATCAAATTTAAGAAATTTTGCAATTTGAAAAATATATAATAAACTGTGACCTTCTTAATCTTTTTAGAAAGAAATAATTTAACTGGCTTTTTAAAAATAATGCATATTAAAAAACAAACCAGTAAAATTCAAATCTTTCTTCAAATATATGCCCAAGTGTTATAGTAATTGTTTTGATATACGACAGCCAAAATATTTTCAGATATATAGACTTGTAATGCAAATGAAAAAATTTAATTTTGTGTAAGTCCTGTTAAAATAGCTTTTCTGACCTTGCTGCTATAACAGCATAGTTGTCAAAATAAATTACGTATCAAAGCCTTTCACTTCTGAGCATAGCTTCTTTTTTTTTTTTTTTTTGCTATCTACACAAAAGCTAAAATGGAATAACATACTTTAATGAACTCTATCTTAAATGAATGCCTTAGGCAAAATGCAATTTAAGTACAAAGAATAAAATGAAACTATAATATGTCACTAATCAAAAATGTACAAATGAATCCTGATTTTTGACAAGAGTTGGTACAAACAGCCTGTTGCCTCAGGAAGATAGCACTCTAACCTAAATTATTACAGATAATTCAAGCGTCAGCAGCATGTGTATTTTATTTTGTATGCATTTTCATTCTAAACTCTAGTGGCTCAGTTCAATAGTTGTGCTCTTGTACTCTGTATTTCCTCCCCCTAGATTATAGGAGAAAAAAAAGGAAACCTTATACTCAAGTAAACTTGCGTGTATTTATTACTTCAATTCAATTTCCTATTTGAAGATCTTGGAATTACTCTCCATGTAAACGCCATGACCTCCAAAACTAGTCATGGATACAACTACGTATTCATTCATTGCCTTCATGTTAGAAGAGAGGTATATTTTGAAGTGAGGTAATGGCTTTATGCTTTAATTCCTTTTTTTCTCAATCAGTTCTCATAGAATCACAGAATGGTTGCAGTAGGAAGGAACTTCTGGAGAGATCCAGCTGAGTTCAAATCTGCCACTCAAAGGAAGATCAGCTAAACCAGGCTGCTAAAGACTAAGTTCAATTGGATTTTGAAAATCAACACAAATGGAGACCCCATATCCTCTCTGGGTTATGAGTTCCAGTGTTTGACCATTCCTAGAGTGAAAAAGTTGTTCTCTATTTAGGCATGCTTCAGTTTATATCTATTGTCTCTTGCCCTGACACTGAAATAGTCTGGCTCTGTCTTACTCACAGCCATCAGAGAGTTGATAGTCTGAAATACTCTGATGTTGCTTACCAGTATAACACAAATGATATAAAATATGACTAGTAAAATATAGTGTTGAGAAAGCTATGGACTTATTATTCTATTATTAATGTTTTGTTCCTAGAGATGTTTTATGCCTCTTTTTAAAGAATATAATAACATATTTTATGTATTTTTCTTCTTCACTTAATTTCCTATATGTGGAAGAGCACTTGTAATTTCTTATTGTTGCAGTGGCCTGCTGTAGATTATTGGAGAGCATTAAAAATGTAAATAGCTAAAGCTTGCTCAGTCATGTACACCAACAGACTAATTACTGTTTTGGATTATGCGGAGATATGTTTGGATTTTGGTTAGCAACGTCCACTTAATTCATATACATTCTAGGCCTAAAAGATTTTTAAGGCATTCTCTTACTCATAATTCTGTAACTTACTAATAATTCTGTAAAAGTGCTTACATAGCTCAGCTGCTGGTAAGACAAGAGATGCGCTTATCTGACCTAAATGAACAGGTCTAAATATCATCATTTCTTCCAAAATTTGAACAAAATTTCCTAAATTAACTGTAGCATGTATTGGAAGAGGAGCAAATTTTACCATAGAGTTCAGATTGATACTTAATCCTAAAAAAGACTGGTATCTGCTTTCAGTCTTTGCATATCTCTAGGTTTGATGTCAATGAGAGCTCTGCTACAGTCTGGAGTCAGACAATATGTCAAAATTTGGAATGATAACTGCAACATGCATTAAATGAGCTGTCATTTTTCTTAAACAGGATAACAGAATTAAAAATATCGAAAAGCCGGTGTACCTGATACAGGGTTTGCCCAAGATTTATCCAGACATATAAGTTTTTGAGTAGACTGGTTTGAAACATTTGAAGACAAGGGAGATATCACAGGGAAAGATCAAAAAGCTTGATGAAGGTAATAAGATCATTGGATTTAGGGAAGAATGTTTATATTCCCCGAAAAAGAAGTGGAAGTGAGAGAAAAGAGGCCTGAGAGGCCTGAAATGGATTCTTGTTCAAGAGCCCTGTCTCTGCAGATAAAAACTTTAAAGAACTGAAATCTTAGATAACATTAAGATGCAAAGCCTAGCACTTAGTAATTTTGTTTCTGGATTTTGTCTAAGAAAAGCTATTTGATGGCTGGCATTTGCAAACAAATCGGAGCTTTGGTTTTGAGAGTATATTGCTAATTTCACAGATTCCACCTTACTGCTAAGAAAATAAAAACAAAGGAGGAAGGGAGGGAGAGAGGGAGGATGGAAGGGAGCTAGGATAGAATTCTTTCCCTAAGAGCACAGCAGAGAGGGAGATGCATTACTGTGTCCAGCCGAATTAATTCAAAATGTATTGCTACAACATAATATCAGCAAAAAAACCCCATTGTTTTGTTTATAATCTTCATGATCCTCTTTAAACATCCCCTTGACACTACAGATTTGTTCTCATCTTGAATAAATACCCAAAAGGTCACAAACAACATGAGTATCTTATGCTTAATTAAAGTATTGAAAACCCAAGAAAATTGTGTTGGCATAGACCAAACACTTCATTCATCGTGTCAACAAGGCCTACCAGTTAATTTTGTCTAAAAATCTCTTTCTGCCAGTTCTTCTAATGAATATTTGTTTCATGCTTGTTCATAGAGAGAAATCATCTGGAAGTGAGAATAAACATTTTTCCATTTCTACAAATAATATTTCTCAACCAGCATTTTTGGTTAAAAACACCATTATGGGCAAATTGCTGTCACATATCTAAATTTGGAACAGGAATATCTTTCAGGAATACCACAAAAAATATTATTTTAAACATAATGCTTTTAAAATGCTTACTTCCACAATTCAATTTGATTGTTTAAAAGAAAAGATGCAATACTACAAAAGGATCCACAAAATGTAGTTCAGAATCCCTTTTCCAGAGAGACTATATCATTCTCTAGAAGTAATATATAGGAGACATTGCCTGCCTTCTCATAATGAATATATAGAATTCCATAAAAATACACACAAAAATATGGGGTGGATTAATCCAAAGAAAGAGTATAGGCATGGAAGTGAAAAACTAGAAAGCATTTGAAGAGAAACATCTGAATATTGTGAACATATTGAATATAACTCATCGGTATGCCCCTACAGACAGAAAGGCCAATCACATAATAATCTATTTAATAATCTGTTTTTCAAAGAGTGAATTCACCTCCTCACTCATATGCAGTGTGCTGTGTCCAATTTTGGCCTCCCCTGTACAAGAAAGCCACCAACATCCTTCAGCAACTTTGTTGAAGGAGCATCAACATCATCTTGGAACATGAGAAACACTGGGTCAATAAAAGAAAGAAAGATAGTACTTTAATAATGGTCAGGCATGGGGATATGTTTCCTGAAGCAGTTGTGAATCTCCAGCCTCAGAGGTTTTCAGAACTCAACATTACTTTGACTAACCTGTTCTAACTGGATCTCCTCTACGTCAAAGGCAGCAGCTAGTTACTAGCAGTTAGTTGCTGCTGAGTGACTGCAGGTTTTCCTTTCTAAAGGACATCAATCAGTGGTTCTATATGGCAGGAATTAAATCCGGAAGGTCAGATTGTTGTTACTGAACTTAACAAAATCATTGAAGTTAACCTAAAAGTGAATTCAGCACATTGCAGGTTTACACTGATTTTAAATGCTAGCTAGATACAGCCTCCATGTAAGACTCCCTCACCCCATGGGGACTTTAATTTCTTCTGTTACTTTATTGTTTCTCTTGCTTTCTTTACAAGAGACACTAAGAGGGAAAAGTGTTTTACAGGTGCTACATTTACTAGTTTGGTATGTTTAAAGAAACCCTGTGGAAACTGGAAGACTTTAATTGTTAATTTATACAATTTGTAGCAGGTGAAATGGATGAGAAAATCCTCATGTTAAAATGAAATAGTTTTTGGTGTGCTGCAGGTAACTTCCAAAAAAAAAATCTCCCAGCAGAATGATATTTTCTTAGATCTAAAAGGAATAACATTCAAAGATCTTACTGGCCTTAGGCACTGCAAAATTTAATCACCAGTTAGACTTCAAATTAATTTTTCTTAATACTTCACACAATAATTATCCTTGCTATTTTTCCATATCTCTTCACAAATATATTTTTTGTTGGAGGTTAGATTTTGCAATGGCCTTATCAGAAGAGTGAAGAAATATATTGAGTTCAGTCAATCAGGTCATACTGTGGACCAGTGCTCAGGTACAGCAGACCCATTAAATCACAGAATATGCTGAATTGAAGGGACCCACAAGGATATCACTTGAGTTCAACACCTGGCCATGCAGGGACATCCCCAAGAATCACACCCTGTGACCTAAAGTATTGCTAAAATATTTCACATAAGTCCCCAAAACATTAGGTCCTGCTCTCCAGAAGCCAAAATGCATCTCACAGGGCTTTTTCAGTTTCCATCAGCCAGTGTTGTCAATATATAATGTTTGTAGTGCTCTAGAGAGAGTAATTTACCTTGCAAAATAAAGTTTTTGTGGTGTTTCTTGAATTACATAAGAAAAAGAACAAAAAATAATTCACCCAAAATTTCAGTTTGCCTCAGCTTATTGAATCTACTCAGAAAAAAGACACTGTGAGTGATATTGGCCAGAGACTCTTGAATTTATTATCTTAAACTTACAAGGCTAATGGACCAAATGAATACACTCAA
>VZTB01003119.1:0-206109 GCA_013397245.1 Thryothorus ludovicianus | reverse complement strand
AAAACAACCTAGAGTAGTGAGGTACAATGTCAAAAACTTCAACACCTTTCCCCTAGCAACCCTTCATCAAACTCCACTTCTTCATTCCTAACTCTTCTCCCTCTTCCCCCTGCCTCAAGCAGCTCAGGGGAAAGGACATTGTTGGGTTGGAATCAGTACAGAACAGGGGAAGCTAAATATTTCTCTGCTGGGTTTCTAAGGCTGGAAAATGAGTGAGGTGGATAACACTGTGCTGTAGCACCCTGAAGGTGCAGTGACATCTGATCCTCTTGTCATGGACTATAACAGCAACATATTGCCATACATACACTGTGTCTGAGACTGCTTGTGCATCATGAAACTGCTGTGCTTCATAGGCAGCTACAACATGATGTGACAGATATCAGGAAAACACCCTCTTATGAGTATCACCAGTATTTAGCACTAGGAAGTGTGTGGGGAAGAAATAATCCCAATTAAAAAATAAAACAGAAAGGACTCAAAAGCAGAAATGTTCACTTGGTTCTATGCCTTTTCTCAATGTATGCTAAGCTGGGAACTACACTAAATAGTCGATACTTCTTGAGACTAAATATGGACTCTGCCACAAAAGACAAAAAATAATTTTGATAAACAAAAAAAAACCAAGAAAAAAGAAAGAGAAAGAAATAATGACAATCAAATATTTTATATAAAATAACCACTAAGAAATGAAAATCCTGCTATGCTGTACTGACTACATAAGAAATACTATCCATGGATAATCTGAGATTTTAAATCAAATTTCATAATTCTTGTGTCAGCAAGAGCTTACCAGCCAAGGAGGAAAAACAACAAACTGAAGAGGTAACAACTTTTCTACAATATTTCCTTCACAAAGCAAAAGAGAGAAAAATGATGAAGGTATATTCTGTGTTCATGTAGGCTTCTTTATTCTTTGTGATTTTTTAATTTTGTTTGAACAAAACAAAATGTTGTTTCGTTTCTGAAAAATTGCCCATCCTGTAGTTTAACAGCTACAATGAACAAGTTTTGGGTTTTTAAATCGAGTAGCTTGTTTCTTGTCACCCAAATCACTTTTTATACAACATCTCTACATTAACTGCATTTACATAAGGTGTTTCTGCCAGCACTGCTACATCAATGGAAAATGCAGAGGTTTGAAACCATGATCTGCAGAGCTATGCTGCAGAGTAAACCTGAGTGTATGCTCACTGTGTCACCTCTGATGAATGGGATTACAATTGTTTTGATAGATTGAACTAACTACTTGTTTCTGAATATACACAAAACCTGTCTTGCATTTTTTCTCATAAATTATGCAGGATTATCCTCTTGAAATGACTTTGCCTGTCTGACATACCCAACCTTTTATCTTCCTCAAATGCATGGCATTGACTCACACTTCATAGGTCTGAAGTTAAAAGATCACTCTATTTTCCATTCGGGATTCCAATTTCTTGTAATAGTAAACAGTGTATTGCTCATAAAGCCCCCAAACTCAAACACAAAACAAAACAGCAACAAAAAAAACCCAACAAAAATCCCTACAACAAAACAAAACCCCCACAAAACATCCTGAAACCCCCCAAAAAACAAACCACAAAAGGAAATAGAATGCATGGCTCCAGGCAACAGAATCTATACTTCTCTAAAAACACTGTAAATGAGTAGAAAGTCACAGACAATTTTGGTCTGTAGAGTCCTAAAAAAATCCAAAATTATTAAAAGTGACAAAAAGTAGTTAGACCTGCAATTTTTTTTTATTCAGTCTCAGTAAAAGACAGTTTAGGTTGAACTTTTAGCTCTGGTAAAAGTTTAAAAAATATCTAAGGAGTTAAGTTTCAAAAGATAAATTTTTTCAGAATTAATTATGCAGTCTATAGTCTTCATGAACAGCAAGTTACATCAATAAAACAAAGGCAATTATCTTGTGGATACATAAAAAATTTAGAAAAAGTAAACAAAAACCCAATACTTATAAAAAACTCTTGCAAAAAAAAAGATTGCAAATGCACACATATTAACAATGATGTTTCAGTGTGCAGCCTGAACACATTTCAAGGGCTACATTTTTCTTTGAAGAATTTTTTAATAGACAACTCAAATTAAAGAAAAACATTGCAACATATCTAGTTGTCATTTATAATTTTCTTGGAAGGAAATACTTTACAGTTTTAGCTGTGCAACATGTAATTTAGATGTTCCTCTTTAACAGGAATAATTGCAATTTGAGATTAAATCTATTTTACTGACTATCTTACTTAAAATATTATTTTAAATTATATTAAATTATTTTAAATCTTTGGTAAAGTTATTTGAGAGGATGGAGAGGTGAAGCCTTCTGATCCAATATGTCTTGTCTGTAACATTAAATTAATATAATCATTTGGCGATTTCTAATGACCTTCTAGCTTTGACATGCATGAAAAATAAATAGAAGTGTCACAAAAACATTTAATCTGGAAATAGTCTTTTTTGTTTGTCTCTCCACCAATAAAGGCATCTTAAAAAAAATAAATCTTTATTGTGAGGCATGTTCACTGAACTGTGCTTCCCACATGATCTTGTGTCTACTATGATTATAGTCTTTGGAGCTCTTTGGATAATTTGCTGCCCAAAACTCCCTTGCTCCTGCTACTGACAATCACTATGATAGTATATGATATTTGACCTTTCCACTGATGTCACCCAAAATAGGCCTTACAGAATAACTCTTAAAAACAGTCCCAAGCCCCACAATGCAATATGCTTACATGGAAATGAAAGATAAATCTCCAAGTTCCTTTTGCAAGATGCAGATGCGTTAAAAGTCCACGCAAAACTTCTGCTTTTGATGTGGAGAGCCCTTGTGCATATTTGCTCACTCAGCATGGAAGAACTGATGAAAGGAAATTATTGCATAGAATGCTTTCAGATGTGGAAAACTCTTGTGGAAAAGGAAGGCAGTGGCTTGAATAACAGCTAAGTGACCAAATTACTCATAGTTTAGTCAGATCAGGATAGATAAGGATAATTCTGTTTTCAAGGTATTAACGTCCTAATGGCACTAGCAGAACGAAATGAGGTATTTTAAAGTTTCTGAGTAGAGAACTCAATACAGGTGGATTATTGACATTCTGTCTCTCAATACCACCCAGAAACTTTCAAACAAATTGAACATTCTGTCATTTAAATGATAAGAAAAAATTCAGTAAGAAAACATGTAGAATTTATGAGGCACTTTATATTTTGAGCTTGGATACAGTAAAACTCTTTTATTGGTTTTAGAATATAATATTATTGCAAACAATTTCCATGATATAATTTTTGAAGGCTTAGAAATACAGCCTCAGAACTAATCAAGTTTAGTTCCTCTTTAAGATTTCTCTCAGTGAATATTTTACATACTTAACAACAATGATAATCTTCTTTGTCATGAGCATGTAAAAATTCTATATTTGTTTGGTTTTCCTTATATTTAAATTATTTTAAGGATGGAATGCTCCCCATGGTAAGCAGACACAATCAAATTTCAGCCAGCAATGTACCCAGGTGGCTGAGAAGTCAAAAGGCATCCTGGGTCATATGAAAGACAGTGTGGACAGCAGGGCAGTGGTGATCTCCCCCTTCATCAGTTCTCTTCCAGGGAAAAGTGATGAAACTGGCGAGGTCTCTAGAGAGTGAGTCATAGGAGGAGTGGCTGAATGAGCAAGGATTATTTAGCCTGAGAAAAAGGAGGCTTAGGAGAGACATTTTAACTCCCTACAACAGCCTGAAGGGAGGGTGTAGGAAGGTGAGAGTCCATGTCTTCTGCCAAGCAATCAGTGATAGGATGGGAGGAAATGACCTCAAGCTGCACCAGCAGAGGTTCAGGTTGGATATCAGGAAGAATTTCTTTACTGAAATTATTGTCAAGTATTGAAATGGACTTCCCAGATAAGTGGTGGAGTCATCATCCCTAAAGTGTTCAAGAAATGACTGGTGTGACACTTAGCAATATGATTTGGTTGACAGGATGTTTTTGGTCGAAGGTTGAAGGTGTTTTCCAACCAATTTCTAAGAAATACCCATACTGCATTTTTACTCACTCAGCATGGAAGAACTGAGGAAAGGAATGTATTGTATGGAGTGCTGTCAAATAAATGTAATGATACAGAGACAATGCATAACAAAATTTTCTCTAACAATTTACTATTAATTATGTGGACATTTTTAATAATTTATTTTGGATCTTTACACCAAAACAATCCAGGGGCAATTTTGAAGCTTCAGGGTATAAAGAGTTGTTAATTAAAAATTTAGGTAATTTAAGTTAGGGAAAAAAACCCTATATCAAATATTTAATGACAGCATATATGTGCAGAGTCTAGACTCTTAAGAGGTCAAAGCAATTGACAAAAAAAAGATTAATAAATAACAAGTTTTGCTTTTAACCACTAAGAAATTTTTTCTCCAAAGTTCAAGTTCCTGCTGAGTCAAAGCTAACCTCTTCCACTTTGCACATTTAGACATGATTTCAATTATAGATTGTGAATAAAGAAATATTCTCTTTTAGCTTAGTTATTGGTATTCATATGTTGAATTCTGGATTCCAGGATATAAAGTGAAGTAAGTTCCATGCATAAATGTGTGGTGGAAAAGTTTCAAAACAAAAACTCCCTAAATAGGCCAGGGTTTTTTTGCTGTTTTGCCTCGTTGGGTTCTTGTGGTTTTTTTTCCTTAAAGTGGATTAAAATAAAAAAGGCTCAAAGACAACAAAAGCCCCATGAACAGACATTTCAATATCTATTCTTGGCAAATTGTTTAGATTTGTTTTTCAGAAGAATTTTTTTTCTTTACAGTCAGGATAATAAGAAAGCTCACAGAGTTAATGTACTTTCATGCTCCAGGCTGTATACATTTTAACGCAGATCAATAGGAAAAGAAAGTTAAGAAAGAAAGAAAAAAAGAAAGAAACAAATCAAATCAAACAAATTACATTTTCAATTTTGTGGTTTTGTTTGCAATTTTTTTAACTTGGTTGGTTCTTTTGTTTGTTTGATTTTGTTTTTTGGAGTTTTTGGATTTTTTTTGTCTCAAGGGTGGAGGAGTGTTTATTGTTAGGGTATTTTGATTAGAAAAATTACTTAACTAACATGCTGTTCAAAACACTGTGTATTAAAAAGTGACATCCTTTCAAAATGAAGATTTGATAGCATAGATTTAAAGAAATACTTAAAGTTCCAGCTCTAACCAATGGTTTTCATATACAAGCTCTGCCAATTTTCACTCAAAGTTCATGCAAAATTTACACTTTAATAAATCAAACTCTAAATTGAAGCCTAACAAGCAAGCATGAAAATGAAGACTACACTGTTAAAAATATCTTGAGTGACTTGACTAACATCAATGAGTTTTTGTAACAACTTCTAGGATAAAATCTAATCCTTCAGGTATAAAGGGAAAACAGTAGTCCAATAAAAATTAGAACAAGGCTGAAAACTGCTTTCACTTGTCAGTACCTTTTCTTCCCTTGACACTGTGATCCTGATTATGGTCTATTTGTGATGAATTTGACTGTCATAGAAATCAAGTTTGTAGTATTTTGTCTCCTTGCCATTTTCACAGAGCTGGTTTCATGAATTTAATTAACAATAAACAAGTAAACACAGATAAAAATTAAAGATATTTATTTACCAGTGAAAAACACCAAAATAATTTCTCATTCAAGGGAATAAGAGTTAATATTATATGGATGAGATCAATTACTTGACAATAGTGGTTTCTAAAACAAATTGATGTTTGAAAGTCACATTGTCCAGACAACATACAACCTCTATCCTACGATGTCTTATTATATATAGTTTGAAAATATTTGCAACGCATAAAGCAGTTAAGTTTGGATACAGCATATTTCTAAACCACCTCACTGTTTAAGGTAAATCCTTTTCCCGAGTATGCAATACCCTATGGTTTTGTTGCTTTCTTAGTTCTTTTTGGTTGGTTTTTTGTTGTTTTTTAATCAAAAGAAAATTATAAGTAGGCTACAATAACAAAACATGTATGCAGTACCAATATCGGAAGACTAAAAGAATCTAAATCTTTCACCTTTTTTTTCAAGTAAAGTAAAATTAGGAGGACTCTTACATATGGCAAAAAAATTAGATCACAATATTATATATAATTAATTCTATATTTCCCATTCTTATTTTACACTGCTTCTAGCGTTGAATGTCAGGTATTTCAGTCTATGTCATCAAGAGCTCTTGTAGAGATATTTTAGAAAATATTCATAGCTTCTTAGAAGGGTTCTACCTCTTTGTTCACTGAACCTTTCAAAGAAATACATATATATGGAAAATACTTTAAAGGAAGTTTCTCTATCTATTTTGTCTGTTTTACTACAGTCAGTGAAATTTCACATAGCTGTGTGTATGAAAACTTTAAGCTATTTCGCTGTGTGTGGTTTCCATTTTTTTGAAAACAACCAATTAAATATTATGACACTTTTATGCTTGACAATTTTGTTTGCCTTCTCTTCGCATTGTGTTTTTTGCGCATCTCTGGGACGGATGTTTATTGACTGCAACAGTTTTGTGATATTCCACTAAAGCTATTGGGAAGTAAGTTTAAATTACAGAATATATGGGTTTATGCACCCCTTACTTATTATCAGTTGCTGATATTCATCTACCTTCTACTCACAGCAGAATCTCACATGCATTTGTAATTCTGCAAAGATGAAGAAAAACAAAACAGAAATAATATAGTTTGCTCTTATGAGACTAGCAGCAAACACGGAATCTTCTTTTCTGGCTTTCATATGATTGTTGGCCAGAATAAAGAAGAAACCCTACACAAAGCTTGGACCACTAAGAACTCTGTAGTAGTCCTGTGTTTAGCTCCAGTGAAAATAAATAAATAAACAGCTCACTGTTCTTGAATGTCTCCTTCCAGATGAGGAGACTCCAAGATGAGATGATGAGCATCATTACTGGAAAATAACTGATAATTTCTTGAGAGTGAAACTGACTTTTTGGATCTTAATAATGCTTAAATGGAAAGTAATTTTTAGTAAATCTCAGCTGATCTTATATCAGGTTAATTTACACTTCTTGCAAGACAAATAGAGTATTAAACTCACATTAAAAGTACTTTATTTTCAAGGATGGGAAATAGAAAAGCTTTAGCTGAGTTTAGCTCGTGATAGATTTTTGTCAGAAGTAGAACACACATTAAATAATATTTCACATGTGATTTTTTTTTTTTTTTGAAAACCTGTTAGATACTACAGTGAGAATGGAAAGCAGAATTTAGAGAAGAACTCCGTGAAATAGTTTAGGAAGCCAGTGCTTTCCAATGTTGAACATTTGTTTTTCTCTTAAAACAATAGATATTGTGAATTAACAAAGAAAAGAAAAATTCTTCACTGAGGTTAGAGAATTGTTCAGGTAGAGTTAATTTCCTTCACACTGTCTAGGCTGTTTTGGATTTGTGCTGATCACAGGGCTGATAATGCAGAGATGTTTTTGTTATTGCTGAGCAGGGCTTGCACACAGCCAACGCCTTTTCTGCTTTTTCCACTTCCACACTGAGAAGCTGGAGTGTTCATGGTTGGTTGGGAGGAGACACAGCCAGGACAAGTGACCCAAACTGACCCAAGGGATATTCCAGATCATGCTCTCTGTATAAAGTGGGGGGAAGAAGGAATAAGCAGGGGGAACATTGGAATGTAATGGCATTTATCTTCCCAAGTCACCATTACATGGGATGGAGATCTGTTCTCACTGGGGATGGTTGAACACCTGCCCGTCCATGGGAAACAGTGAATTAGTTCCTTGGTTTGTTTTGCTTCTGCACAGCATTTGCTTTCCCTATTAAACTTCATCTGAACTCACAAGTTTTCTAGTTTTAGCATCTCAAATTCTCTTCCCATTCCTGCTGGTTGCAGGTAAATGAGTAGCTATGTAGGGCTTGGTTGCTGGCTGAGGTTAAACCACAAGAAGGTTTTGTGCAGGGTGGCAAAGAATTTTTTTTTGGTTGTTTTAAAGCAGTTGCCTTTTAAAGGCCTGTTTATTTTCTTATAATTAAATCATTAAATCACTTCAATCATTTTCACTAGTGTTTCTATTCTATTTCAACCATGTCTTTTGCTATAGATAAAGATACCCTTCCAGCAGCTAATCTTGAAGTCCAAGGAGCTTCCAATTTGCTTAGTTAATAACAGTCTTTAGATCACCAGACAAGCTTTGATATCCCATGGCCTTTGTTGAATCAAAGGTCTATTTACCAGTTTTCCTGTTTACTCGTAGGGACCATCATCAGCCAACAGAACTGTTGGTGTTTGGTCCAATATTCCCAGGAGGTTGTGCCTGAGCTGCCTGGCCCTCGCTGTTTGCCTGTGTGATAGCACTGGTGTTTTCACCCCAGTGGCACCACAGGCTACCAGGATGTTACAGCTGAGGGCTTGGAGACAACCCAGGCATGCAGGAGCTCAGGGTTACCTTCCACTGAAAGGCTTCAGGGATGAAGGAAGGAGCCAATTCTGATGGAGGGTTTAGATTCAGAGTTTTNCGCCCTTCTGGAATTCCAGGGTTTTCAGGCAGCACTCATCAGGGTTCAGGATGTGGAAAGGAGGAATGATTGACAAAACTTACAGGGAGTCATCTGGGTGAAGCCTGGGGTATCCTGAGACACACCGCAACACAGAACAATGAATTAATAGTTAATATTTTGGGACAACATATTCATTTTTGACTATAAGATTTTAACTGATTGCTTTGAAATTTGTTTTTAAAAATTCTCAGAGATTTATTCTTTTGGCCAACATTCCTGAAGAAGAAATTTGTATATATTTGAGCCAAATATATTATTATTACTTATTGGAGTTCGGTCCACACCGCAACAATTACTTGTAGGAAAGAGCATGCTTATTTAAAGTATATCCCTTCAAGTCGTCTCAGAGCTCACCATTTTGACAATGAAATGATAGCATTTTTGTTTTGAAATGGCTATCACAGGGTGATTCAGCATAGTGTAGGTCACTGATGCTTTCATCTTGTATATTTTATAAAGCTCTAAATCTGCCTGTCAAGACAAAGAACAGAAAGCTAACAACTGCTAGTTAAATCAAACCACTTCCACAATTTGGGCAAATTTGGTTTGTATGTGGTGCACCTTAGCCCAGGTCCATGACAGCAAGAATGATTGTGTTCAATCAAGGCTAAACTCGTGAGTGAACAAAACACAGCCCAAGAACACCACAGAACATGCTGTCTGCTAGGATATCTTTATATGACAAAAGGATATTACTCAAAGTTGTGTACAAATATGGCTGGAGACAAGTGCTAAGATTTTCATGATAATCAGTCTTAAGGGAGAGTCTAAACCTAATAAATTAAAATAAGCTGGAATAGTAGCTGGAATACCCATTGTAGCAGGATCTAGAAATCAAAAATCAAAGGTCAGTTGTTTTTAATAAAAACTTTCAGTAAAAAATGTCATCTTTACCAGTATTTCTGACTTTATGAGTTTTTATGAGTATTATAATTCTTGTAACTAGGTGATGTATTGCCCACACTGAAAGAAGGATGTCCCACTCTGAGACCTGAATTTTTTAACAGACCAGTCATGCTTCAAATAATTTTTCTATGGGCATTGGAAAGAAATAAATGCAATAAATTTAACCCATATTATTAGGGAAAAAAAAATTTACAATTATCTGGTTTAATAATTTCAATATAAATTTAATTCAGACTTTTTGTTTAGACTGAAGTCTTAAGTTTATATATATCATTTATTTATAAACTGAATATTATTACCTGTAAAAAAACCTCAAAAACAAAACAAAACAAAACAAAACATCAATTTGACACTTTAAATTCATCAACCACAATTTATAATCTAATTTTTGTTATCCTCTTTCTTTCAGTCTGGGCCTTAACCCAGCTCTGTTCTGTCTTGCCTTTCAGTTTTGGGAGTGTATAACCTTATGACAAGGCTCATTTATTATGTTTGGTGGGACACAAGTCCTCCTACATGAGATAAATAAGAATGTTAGAAGTCAGAAATACAGTTTCAATGCTAAATAGTTAACATTTTCATCTATGCAATATGGTTAGAATGACAAGCTTCACACCCTGAGATCAGTTAATATGGAAATACATTCCTGCTGAATGCTAGACGACCAAGATTACCATACATTTAATCTTTCCAATTTATTCATCTATGGGAACCTTCATGAGGTCATGTACAAAAAAGTTTATAAATTAACAAATCCAGAAAGGATCATGTGTTTTCCACACCAAAGAAGAGTGCTAAAGAGTAGGTTGCAGCAAGTACTCACCACACCTAAAACCTGAGGATTTAAAACTCTTGTAGAATTAATACTCTTGTTAGAAGCCAAGAAAGAATTAAACTTTAGCAGATCCTTTACCGTTCCTAAAATCCTACAGCATTTCTAACACTATTGAAATTTTGTCCTACTTTCTAATGGGGAAGATTCTCACCTATATTAATGGTGGCTTTAAGTGTCTTTTTTCCAAGTTTGCAGTTCAGCTACCTTCTAGATTATTGGTCAGACAGGAAGCGGCAGCCATCTAGCAATTTTTGTAAGATCACAGTTTTGATATCTATGTGGGTTAGGAAGAATACAATCTTTCCCTGGGACTTATGTAATCTGATACATATTTTAGAAAAAAACTAGTGAACATTTGGAAGTGTGTAGAAGATAGACCACTGTCCCTTTAAACCAGCAGCTAATGTATGTCCAATAATGAAAGTCCAATAACCAATGAACCAAGAATCTTACAAAATGTCACAGAAAACTGCAGTAGCAGTTTCAGAAAATCAGCCTATTTTAATTTAGAGTATGAAATTGTGTATTGGAGGTCCATGGCAGTGGGGATGGCAGGGCAGCCTGTGGGGAGAGTCTGGGCTTGCCCCATGCCAGGCACAGCTGGTTCCAGTTGGCTCCAGCTGGCTTCAAGGGACCCACAACAAGACACAGATAAGCCCCTCAGTCCAGCTGGTGGTGGCTCTGTGAAAGCATGTTACTAAGAAATCAAACATTTATTATTATATAAAAAATCCATTATAAACAAAATTTTAAGAGTTGCAGTTCTTGAGCAATTAATCAAGTTAAAACCACAGCTTTTAACTTGCTGTGCTATTTTGGAACTTACAACACAGAGACAACAGAGATATTCTTCAGATGACCTCAGAGAACCTAGATTGTATAAGACTAGGTCTGTGACATGCTGGATATTTTCTATGAGCTGCTTGAGGAAATTGGTTACTTCTGAAACCCTTGTTTCTCTAGTTTTACTTTTCCCTGTTCCTTTCTTTTGAAGAAAATGGATGCAAAAAACCTATGTAATGGCCAGTTCACTTAATATTTTTAGTTGATAATTGGTAATAAATAAAGTATTTATGCTGAAAAAACCCCAGCACTTGTTAAGTTGGAGAAACAGAAATAGGAACTGCCCTTAAGTGAAGGCATCCACAGACACTTGGCATTAAAAACAAATTAAAAATTATATGCTGACCTTTGGAGAGATTTTTATCATATTTTTAAACTAGCTATAATGCTGCAACCTTTCCAAGAAAACAAACATCCATAGAAATATTTAAAGAATATAAATAAATTAGATTTCCAATATTAAAAAATGGTATTTTCTGAATTAATGGCTGACCAGCTAACACATATATTACTGTATTAATTATAATTTTGCCAATTCTTAAACTCTGAAGAAGCTGCACGTATAATAGATGTTATTTCAAATTCTTATTTTAGATACAGATTCAGCTTTTCAAGTAAGATCATATCAAAATGACATTGATTGATATTTATGCACCAACTTTAATCTTTGAAAGCCTTTTTTTTCTTTCCCTTTTGTTATAAATGATGGGGCTTAATAAGATAGAAATAAAATACCTCTATATGAAGTCAATACATCCTGGTACGCCCAAAGAGTACAGAATCAAAATAATCTGAAATTTAGTTTTCTTCTCATGTAGTTTTCTCCAAGGTTCAAGGAGAATATCTTGTCAAATATTATCGATAAGACTACTTAAAATCACTGTGATCCCCAAAGAAGAGAACCAGTAAACTACTATTCCCATATGACATTTTTCAGAGTCTATTTCTCAAAGAAAATCTCTATGCCTCTTAAACACTATGATTTTTGTTTTAAAATTTGTGATGATGAGTTAAGAACATGGTCTTGATGAGATCTATCATCAATACTTGTATAACTTCTTAGTATGTACTCCAGCAAAATTCATAAGTTGTTTTATACTTTATGAAATGAAAAAAGGAGAGAATAATTCCTTTCTGATGTCATACTATGAGCAAAGCGCAGTATAAAAACATTTAGATGTACAATTGAAAGAAAAAAATACAAAAGCATTCTGCTAGGCTCTAGATGTCAAATAAACCCTGTATTTTATGCTAATTTACAAAGGATAAGACTGAAAATTTTCATTTCTGCATAAAGTATTATAGTTATTACTTAGCCTTACATAAACCAATAAATGAAACATAACCATAAAATCCTCACAAATTTTATACCTAAAATATGATAAGAGGTGTTATTCAAGACATAAGTTAAATTAGCCTATTTTTAAGGGTGTTGTAAACATATCCAATTTATTTCCAAAAACTGTAATTCGAGGATAGCTGAAAAATGTGTGGAAAAAACATATATATGGTTTTGTCTTTCATTGAAAGTCTTATTTTATTCACTTTTCTGTAATATTGGGATTCTAATGTTTTCCAAATATCTAGCATTGTTTGAGGCAAATGTTAGTATAACTCAAGCACTTAAATTTAATATAAAAATGAATTATCAAGATGTATTTTAAGCTATCATTTTAAATATAATGAAAGTTGTTCCCTTTCTACACAGCTTCTGTTTTAATTGCATTGTTTTTCCTTAAGTTTTTATTATCTTTTTACTCACTGGTGTAGCTCTCTTTTGTCATATCTAAAACTATTTTTCTTCTCTATCTGTTTAACAATAAAATAGTACTATAAAGAGCAAGAAATTTTTCACATAAGGACACGCTGCCATCTGACAAAAAGGTAGTCAGCCCTTTCTTTTTAAAACATATCTGAAGGCAAATTGATCAAAACAGCCTGATATATGCTAACAATTACTTTGTAGACATCCTCAGAAGAGGATTCTATGCTGTGAATTCTAAATGGACAGGAGTTTGCTGCCTTGGTGCTTTCAGGGTACATCAGCACAGCATAGCTGTGGTCAGTGCAGTTTGAGGCTTACAATAACAAGCCCAACTGAGAGACAGTGCAATTGCACAGGGTTACTGCCAGCTTTACATGCAGACACAGTTTGCTTGGAAAGTCTAGACCGAGCTTCCTTCTGCTAGCAAAATTACTCACAGAGCTGCCTTAAATGGAAAAACCCCAGTGTGCAGAAGCTGACTTGACTTTCCACCCCTTACTGTATAGGCACAGGCTGCCCACTGTCATGTGTACTGGATGCTTTGTGTTTGTATCACAAATTGCTTAACTCTCCCCAAATCTAGTCCTAACAATCCAGACACTTTTCTCTCACTCGTTGAGCATTTTAAACACCATACACCTTCATTGAATAGAATACTATCTCAAAAGTGTGGAAACTATGTAGGGGGAGACCAGAAGGGAGCCCTCTCCATAAAACTGAAGGTGAAAACAAAAGGAACTCAGAAGAAACAATATAAGTTATGAAAGTAAATAAATATATATTTAAGTACATATTACAAATAAGTACTATTATAAGTAAATAAGTACATATTATAAGTAAAAATAAGTTTTAAACCACCAAAACTGGATCTACCTTTAACAATTTTAATTAAAATTTAGTCTTGTTATTTTACCTTGTTTCTTGTGTACAACGTTTAGAGTGTACAGCATTATGGTTCTTTGGCTCTATGGCTAGACCCATGTGAATATAAATCTTATTTTAAAATACGTTTGGACTAATGTTTTCATTATAAATAAAATTCTTTATGATGACATATTTTTAATGTTGCCAAGTTGATCAGCTGACTTATCTAATTTACTAATAGCTTCTCTGCACAGTATTGATTACAGAAAGAAGACAAAAATGTGTATAAATTCAAATGCCTGTTTCTTGTACAAGGAAATATGGAAGTGCTCTTAATATTTTGTGTCTTTAGAACTTACTATCTTTTTTTTCTTTTTTTTTTTTCTCTCTCCCAAAGCCACCTCTGCACTGTCACTTTGTGAATACTGAAACACAACAGGGAAGGAAGGAAACATTTTAGCAAATGCTCCCTTAACCACGGAGCCTGTCAAACATTTCTGATCTCAGTTCTTGCCTTCAGCTGTTTTAAGGAAGTGTGACACACAATTTTCCACTCTTCTTTGTAAAATCACATCACTTTTTAAGGTTAAGTTTTTAAGAGAATTATAAAAATTATTTGAAGATGATCCAGTCAGTTTGTTTCATGTAACTAGCCCCCCCATCATATTGCAAGACCAAAGCCTAAGAACAGTGCTCTCTAAAGATGAAATAACTGCTCTACGTGTTCCCAAGGAAATTTCAGAAGATGCTGTCTCTTTTTAAGTAGATATGGTCACAGTTCTTTCTGATGAATAAATTAGTCAGATTCTTTTCTTCAGTATAAAGTTTAAATTATGGACTTTTTCTTTGGTGAAGAAATGAGACTTTCAAATCACATTTGGTAATACAAGTCAATGTCTTCATTTAATTGCATCCTAAGAGAAGATAAAAAATTAATTATGTTAAAAAAAAAAGAAAAAAAAACCTCACTTAAATTTTTCAGCTATTATTTTAAAGTTTGTTTAAGTTAATGAATATTAACCACTGTCAGAAAACCACTTGTTAGTATAAGAGAAGTATTTTTAAAAAATGTAAATTCTTTTAAAACTCATGTCTTTTAATATTAAAATATTTTTTAAAATGTACTTCTTGCCCTTTTATATGTCCTCTCTGAACATTCAATTATTAAATTTAATTGAAATGTTCTTAAATATTTTTTTTATTTCTGATTTGACAGGATGAGGAAAAATCATTTCTTACTTTCAGTCTTATAACTTAATTTTTTCAAATAAAGACTTTATTTTTGAGAAATTAAACTGCAATGACCATGAGAAATTAAGAGTATTTTTTATTCCTTGTTGCTTGTTTCTTTTCTTTTGAAGAGAGCTTTGCTTAAAACAAGGGATATCTAATTACAGTCAAATTTGAATTAGCTTTTCTTAATTGTAATATTTTATTTTTTCCTACCTTTAATATCACAATTATTCACACTGGTTTAAAACTAAAGCATAATAATAGAAAAAAAATACATGTTGGTAATATTAATGTCTAATAATTTAATAATATTTTTTCCTCATAGTAGAGCACAAGTGTAGAGAAATTTGTGCTGTATGTATGTTTTATTTTTTATGTACAACCATGGTTTTGCCCTTTTTGTCGATATTCCCTTAGACAAATATATGTGGAGATGTTTGGTGTTTTTCTGTAGCCATATTGTCAGCTCTGAATATCAAAGAGAGGCTTTAAGAGCAAAAAAGCAAATTTTATAAGCCACTGAGCATTTTTGCAGGACCTGAGAGGGAATATTTAATCACAGACCTTACCTTGGGAAAGGCCTTTAAGACCATTGAGTATCCTAACATTGCCAAGTCCACCACTAAACCATGTCCCTATAGTCACATCTACACTCCTTTTAAATATCTCCAGGGAACTCAACCACTTCCCAGTCACTCTGTTCCAATGCTGTACAAATCTCTGGTGATGAAATATTTTCCTACATTCCAATCTGATACTGAGAAGCCCATATGTTAGCCTGAGTAACCGATACTTATGTCTAGGTATGCACCTCTGGAACATGCTGGAATACCCTGATGCCTAAAGATTTAAAGCTTTTTTCGTGTTTGTATCTTTATGGATTCTTAATATATCGTAATATAAATTCCAGTACTTTTCCTACATTTTTCATACTTTATCTATTTCCTTTCTAACACATTACTGAAATTCTGTTTAGTATTATTTTCCAGAAGAGAACCTCTAATAAGGACATTTTGTTCTGCAACCAGAATCTGAGAGGACAGAACAAGAAATAAGGCAAAGAAGCCCCTGGAACTACTCTAAGGGGCAGACACAATGGGGCAACTAAATCTCCTCTTGGATATACCTGCTAGATATAGAAATTAATAAGCCTTATAAAATTATATTAATCTGATTTTGTGCATGCACAATGCCATATTTTGTGCACCTGAAAGCTTTCATAAAAGAACTGGGGTTTTTATCCTACCACTTTAATTCTGTTGTAAGGTTTTTTCCTTTAGTTACTAGGCAACAGCCCCATGGTGGATGGGCTGCACTGCACTCTGGTGGATAGCATGAGAGAGAGAGAGCATTCCTACCCGTCTGTAAAACACATGGTTTGGTTTGTTACACAAGATCACAGCACAGGAGAGACAAAGAACCTTTCCATGGATGGGATATGTAGAGTGTATCTTGGGAATTCATTTGGATTCTGTCTGATGCTGGGAAACAATGGGACTCTCAGCAATTGATGGCATGTGGTTTACTCACTTTCTGTATTTCTCTTCCAGTTTCCAACTCTACTTCACTACAACTGAAGTAGAAGAATAAGAAAATTTGAATTTCAATTTCGAATTGGAATTTAAAAGTGTTTTAATCTGAGTCATTCAGAGAGAAATTCAGAGAACATTCCTGACATATGCCTTTAAATGTGGTAATGTAGACAGAATAAAAATTCAGTTCAATGTGTTTTTCATTGTCATCTCGTATCCCCTGTATCAAAAGTATAATGTTAACTACCTTTTACTATTGTTAGAAATGGATATTTGAAATAATGTGTGGAATAGCTAATATTACTCTAAATATTATTTTTATCTTAAAATATATCAATGTGGGTATATTTATATGTATTTGCATTTTAAAATGTTAAATTAAAGTTGTTAAAAAAGAAAAACGTGGGGTTTGAGATATTTAATGAGTTTGGTCTTTGAATAATTTGTCAATCTAGGATACTGCTATCTTACATCAGAATCAAGTGCTCAATATTACAGGAACACTCTTGCAGGCTCAGCTCTGTTGCTCTGGACATCTGGCACATATGATGAGCAACATGAAAGCCTTAAGCCTTTTCTTTATGCCCATTAAATGCATGGTGAATGGCTGACAGGTAGGCCATTGAAGTCTTGTAAGGACATGCTCAGGGCAAATCCTCCACTGTGGTACCAGCTCCACAAAGTGCGAAGCTACAGCTAAAGACCATCTGTTACAGCAAGGATTGTGCACCATTGCCTTGAGAATCTTTGAGAAAACCTGGAACAGCAGTGACTCTGTGCTCTACTACTGCTCTGTAGAAATAAAGGCACAGTGCACTTAAGATAAAAAAAAAAACCATTGTGTGTGACTGCTAACATACCGTGGCAATCTGACTGACTTTTCATCAACCAAGCTACAAAACAGGGAGACTTCAACTATTTAAAAATATTCATTATATATTTTTACAAATATTTTCCCATTCTAAGCAGATTAAATTATCATCTTCTATGTTTAAACCCTAAACAACAATCTTGTAAGCCTAACTCTAAGCCTAACTCCTAGGATTTCAACTGAATTCTACTAATCAAGTACCTTGAATACAAATTGAAGGAGTTGAGATTTAAATAATTCCAAGAAACACAAATATTAGGCCAAAGATCTTTAGCTAACCAGGATGTACAGTGCTTTATATTTACACTGGAATTCCATGGTAGTTTATTTTTTAAAGTGTATTTTCAGATAACATTATTATTTTTATTGTTGATTTCACTTATATGTTGCATTTCAAACAATTTAATATTAATTGACAGTACTTTAAAAATGTTTAAAATTTTGAACATCTTAAAACTAGATTTTATCTAAAGGAAGAGAGGCTGGTTTATTTAATTTTATCTATGATTTCTGTTGATCTTTCCTACATTAAATATTTTTCAGCAAAATTCAGAAGAGTGAGTAACCATGGCAAAAGCAATATTTTCTTTACATTTAGGTTTAAGTTTTCAGTCTTTTTACTTCACAGATCCCAGTGAGTAAGATAGATGAAATTTCTTCCTTATGGAGTCAAACAGTGTAGTATGAAAAAAAGAGAGGTAGGATGATAATTATTATCATTGAAAAGGGGATGTAAGTATATGGTGGAAAACTAAATCTTGAGCACTGATTTTTATATGATGCATTTTCAGAAAAGAATGTGAGGCTAGTTGAGAAAAGGTTGAATATCTTAGTGTAAAATTCTAGTAAGCGTTTTTAATGCTTATGTATTTTTCAGTCAGAAAGGTTTCAAAAAATATCTTTCACACCTCATTCATATCTCCTACCTAAAAATGGTCAAGATTCTCATTTAAGATTGAAATTTGACAGGAAAGTCTGTAGCCTAAGTTCCTGGAATGTGTTTAATTGGATTACTAAAACTGATTCTTAGATTCTAAATGCTTGGATTTAGTTGAAGTATTTTATTGCAACCAGATATTAACCATTATAAGGGTACCCTGCCATCAAACAACAATTTCCTGGGGCATTTTGGCAGCTGTGGGCATACATATAAATTTTAAAAGAAATTAATAGAATTAAATTACTTGCTTAAGTATTCGAAATGTAGTATTTAGATTTTAAAAAGTTAATTTTTGTGTGAAAAGTGACATATTTCCACCCCTTTACCCACCCAAAAGGAATTAAGTCCTGTCTCACTAACAGTAATGAGCTTGTAGTAGCTGAGGACATAAAGAGGCAACAGTTAAGATTTTACTGGAAAATATTTACAAGAGAGAGGTTGGACACTGGAACAGGCTCCCAGGTCACAGCACCAGCCTGACAGAGTTCAAGAAGCCTTTGGACAATTCTCTCAGGCACCTCCTGTAACTCCTGGGGATGATGTTGTGTAGGGCTAGGGCTTACTTGATCCCTGTGTGCCCCTTCCAACTCAGCTTATTTGGTGAGTCTGTGGTCTTATGAATGCAGCATCCTTGGTATTGGGTCTGCAGGGTCACTTTTTTTTCAGCAATGGAGCTACAGGCATGGCTGCTTTGAGAAGCTTCTCCCATGTCTGGCAGAGCCAGTGCCAGCTGGCTCCAAGAGAGATGTGCTGCTGGCCAAGGCTGACAAATAAAAATGGTGGCAATGACTATGTGATAACATATTTAAAAAGGAAAAAAATATTGTGCAAATGTAATTGCATCCAGAGAGGAGAAGGGTGAGTATATGTGAGATGAGCAACACTGCAGACACCCAGATCAGTGGAGAAGGAAGAGGAGTAGGTACTCTAGACAATGAAGCTGAGATTCCTCTGCAGCCCCTCCTGCAGCCCATGGTGAGGCAACTGTGATGCTGCAGCCCATGGAGGATCACAGGAATGCAGAGATCCAGCATGCAGTTGAGACCCATGCCAGAGCAGATGGATACCTTGGAGAAAGCCTGGAAGAAGACCCCATGGGAGGCCTGTCCTGGAGCAGGGTCCTGGCAGGGACATGCAGACCCATGGAGACAGGAGATCATGCTGGATCATATTTTCTGGTAGGGCTTGTAACCCCTTGGAGGACCCACACTGAAATAAGCTGTCCTTGAAGGACTTCACCTGCTAAAATCTGTCCCACACTATAGCATTTTGTGGAGAACTGTTGCCCATGAGGTGGACTCACACTGGAGAAGTTCATGGAGAGCTATCTCCCATGGGAGGGACCCCATGTTGGAGCGGTGGAAGGACTCCTCTTCCTGAGCAGTGGTAGAAACAACATGTGATGAACTGTCCATAACTCCCATTGCCTGTCTTTCTATGCCACTGGGGGGAGAGGAGGTAGAGCTGTGAAGGAGGGGTGGGTGTTGGGAATGTGTTTCTAAGGTCTTATTTTACTTTGCATTATCCTGCTCTGATTTTGTTGGTAATAAATTCAATTAATATCTCATAATTTGAGCCTGCTTTACTCATGATGGCATTTGGTGAGTGATGTCTCCTGGTCCTTATCGCAACCCATGAACCATTTGTTATATTTTTTCTTTCCTGTCCAGCTGGGGAGGGGAGTGAGAAAGAGGCTTTGCTGGGTGCTTGGCATCCAGCCAGCATCAACTCAATAAAGCATCGATGATGTACCATGGAACATTTCACCAAGGAGTATAATTTTGAGCTGTTTTGGAGTGTTTCTGTATTATTGTTTCTCCTGTGATTTCTATGGCTGAAAGAAGGAAATTTACCACTGCTTACAAAATCACAGCTACTCTGGGTATGTCTGTTTATTCCAAGTCAGTGTTAGACCAGGCAATTTCCACAGCACTTAACTTCTTTCAGCTTGTTTGTCACTATTCTCAAATTAGGTTGATTCTTCTTTTAGAAGGCAAAGCTTTTTAACATTGCAGATCTCATCCCCTGAGTTAAAGCTCAAATGTTTTCTACAGAAGCAAAATGCTTTGGTAGGCTTCTTCCCCATAGAGAATCAGTGTGCTCCAAGAGTAGCACTCCAGACAAGTAATTTACTTATATAAACCTTATAAATAAAGCAGAAATAGAGGAAAATAGCTTAAAAAAACCCCTACAACATGTCTTCCTTTACAGCACACTCTTTGGTTTATTTTATTTCTTGCAGAAGGTCTACAAGCTGTTGCAGTTGGCTATTTGTGGAAGGTCCTCAAGCTGTTTAAGAAAAATTTAGGTAAGTAAAATTACAGGTTTCTTCCTCTCTCAGTGATGGAGGTACAAGTTAAGATGCTTCCACAGATTTATTTAACTACCCCTACATATTTTTAAAATTATTTTTGGTGGGCTTAGCTATTTTTAAGTGGTCTTCCACATAAAAATACAAAAAAGTGTTTTTGATTCACCTATCAATCCATTAAATCATATTCATTCACAAACATGTTTTCAGAAAAAGTAACATTAAAATTTTTATTAAGAATAAATAAAATATCCTTAAGTATGTAGTTCTAATAGCAATCAGAATAATTTGGTTATTTGGTTGGTGTCAAATATTCATCCTGATCTGGTATGGTGGAAGAGGAGACATTTTTGTTTATTTCCAATTTAAGTACATGAAAGAAAAGACAAAAGTTTTGAAGGGAAAAAAGTATAAATCATTACGATTATTTGGATAACAAGAGACTGGAACAAAATTAATTTGGTCAAAGCTTTGCACAGACTAGGCTGACAATAGTAAGTATAGACTAGAAATACTAAAGATGCGCTTGACAGATTCATTGAAATCTGCTCTGATTTGTGATTTTCAGTGAGTTGAAAAAAAAACATATAAACCTGACTGACAACCTTAAGATTGTGATTAATACGGAATTGCATCTAAATAGGATGCTTCAAGCAGAGTTCTGAGTGAATCAATACTTAAGAGGTATCCAGGAAAATTTTTTTTGATGTAATCCTACTTGCTACTAGTATTCTGAATGTCAGACCCCTAAAGACCCAAGAAACCTGACTAATCAGCTAAAAAAAAAATATGTAAGAAGGACAAAAAATTATCATAAGTTAATGTAACTGATAACTGTTAAGAAATCAATTGATGCAGTAAAATATCCCTACACTGAATATGAATAGGGTCTTTAAATACCTTTTGCTCCTTAAAGAACCCTGTAACATCAACTGTCGTATGGAGGGAGGATCCAAACTAACTTTCTCATAAAATGTGTCATAAATTTTAAGTACTGAACAATGAAAATAAAGTTAAAGGAAATATTAATATAGTGATACCTTAATTTCTCCATATATTTAAAGAAATATGAGCATTTTTCTAGAGCTTCACTGTCACAAAATATACTTTATTGAGCTTGGCACCAGTTGGAGAAATGCAAAATCTTGTGATATGAGCTCTTCATATGGTGTGACCCAGTGCAATACTGTAGCTTTAAATTTTTAATGAAAGTAATAGCTTGGATATAGAAGAACAGATAGAGATGCATGATATTTAAAATAACAACAAACAAACAAACAAGCAAAAATCCCAAAAAAAACAAACCCCACAATCAAAAAAACAAAACAACCCCCCTAAAGAAGGATCGTGCATACTGGCAATTAAGAATGTTGTTCACCATGTAGATAGTGACATTATTTTTCAGTTGTTGTTTTTCTTGACTGTTAGATATTTAATTTTGTCCAATGTAGAAAAATATCATTAGTTAGTTTACTATCCTTTGAGTTATATTAATAAGAATACATATCTCCATAAATAAATCAATTAATTAAATATAAAATATTGCTATTTAAATATAAATAGCAAAATTATTTATTTTTTAGGAAAAAGAGCAAATTAATGAACTCAATTTGCACATGAACTTTAAACCTTAGAAATGTAAAAATAATCCTTTTGGACAAAGAATCTGATACATAAAGAAACCTCTCTCAAAAATGAGGTGTAAAATCAATGTTTACTAACGTGCTAATAAATAATTGATGTTGCTAACAGATTTAGTATTGTAAGTAATACTGTAGAATTGGATTTTTAATTTGCTTAATTATAACTTTTAATTAATAAGTTTCTCTGTCATAGAAAATATGTAGAGCATTTATGCATTTTTTAAATTGCTGAAGATTTGTTGCTGATATGTTAGAAAAGTGCTAATTTTTAATTTACAGAAAACTACAAAGCTTATTCTTTTAATCTTTAATGGTTTAGCAAGTTTTATATCAGTGTCATTGGCTATAAAACTTTAGCTATATATTGGGATATATGCACTGTATCACTCTTGGTTCCCATCTAACTTTCAAGTTAGATATTGTTGATTGAAATCTTGCCTATACCACTTCAGTCACACATTTATGAAGTCCATGGAGAGAGATCATAAGGGTAGTGTTACACCTCCAGAATCCTGACTTTTTTTCAGAGTGAGACAAAATAAAAATTTGTACAAACTTTTTCGATAGAAATAAAAAAAAAATAAAAAAAAATTGAGGTACCTGTTAGTTTCAGCTAATTAAATATTACAAGTATTTTTCATGTAGAGTAGAATTATAGATGATTTTCTGTTTGGCTGTCTTCCTCTGCTCAGTATTTTAGCATTAATAAATTAATAATATCAGGTTAAAATGTTCATCAGACTATAGAAACTAACTTTGTGGGTTTTCTCATAGAAATTTTTGATTAGTTGGTTAGTTTGTTGGTTGGGTTGGTTTTACTGCTTTGGAGTTTTTGGAGAGTTTTTGGGTTGCTGTGTTTTTGTGGGGGTTTGTGGGTTTTGGTTTTTTTTTTTGTTTTTTAAGGTTTTTTCTTTGGGGTTTTTCTCTCCAGTTTATGAATTTGGATGCCCAAAGATCATTCTGAGCAGACTGAATTAATTTGCCAAGTGATTCAGAGATGATCACAGCTACATTAACTGCATTAACTGACAATATTTTGAGTGGTTTTCATTCTCTCTCTTGATCAACCTTGTGGGCAACCTAATTCAAAATTTTCCTGGAACATGTCTCAATGGTCAAGTAATTTCTTCGTCGACAGGTGTACTGTATAATGGTTACCATGTTGCCTAAAGTTAAGAATACCTCACAGTCACAGAGGTTTTAGACTGGTTTCAGCAAGGGATTTACATTATCAAGTCAATATCTACCACTTTTGTACTAACTTGTTTTCAGTTTCCCTTTCCCCTTCTCCCAAGTTCCATTTACCTTTTATTTCTACATACTTCCCTAGACAACTTTCTGTTGCTGATACAGTGATACATCTGTGACAGAGGGACTTAAAATATAGATCAGTCTCTAAAGTAAGTGAATCCTTCATGTTACCCTTTAAGTCAGTAGCTGAAAAACTGTATAGAGCACAAACACTTGAACTGGAAAGGCTTATGTTAGAAGGCATCAATCCAGTCAGCCTACAGCAAAACGCAGTAGGTAGTAGTAGGATTAACTGTGCTTGACAGGGACTTGGCTGATGTATTCTGAGGCTGCTCTTGGCCATCTTTGGAAGGTCGTTCAAGCATGAGACGTGCCTGAGAACTGGGTATATTGGGTTTGTGTCCAAGGCTTTTTTAGTGGAGAGTGAGTGACAGAGGTGGCTTCTGTGTGCCAGAATCTTACTCTGAGTCCAAAAGAGCCAATTCCAGACAGCAAGCGTAGAGTATGAAGAGGAAGGAGCAGTAGAGGCAAAGATGAAATGACCACAGTCCCCATTCCCCATCCCTCTGTCACACTTAGAGATAAGAGGTAGAAAAGCCAGGAGTGTAGCTGAACCCAGGAGGTCAAGATGTTTTAAGATTATTCTTTCCTTCTCATTATCTTTGTCTGATTTTCAAATGACAATAAATTAAATTAATTTCCTCCAAGTAGCATGTTTTGCCCATTACAGCAAACTGAGTGATCTTTCTATACCCTTGTCTTGATCCAGGAGCCCTTCATTCTACTTTCTCTTCCCTGTCCATCTGAGAAGGGAGATGTTAGACTGGCTTAGCAGACACCTGGTGGCCAGCCAAGGTTAACCACAACCTGGAGGAATGCAAAACCTCATCTCTTATATCTTCAAGAAGGTAATAAAGAAAGATCCATGGGAAATACAGATCAATTAGCCTCATCTCAGTCCCTGTGAAAGTGATGTAGTAGCTAATCCTAGAAAACAATTCCATGCCAATTTATGGAGAAAAGTGATAGTAGTCAGCATGGATCCAAAAAGAGTAATGTTTGACCAACCTGCTAACATACAAAGAAAAAATCGGCATGGTAGATGAGGGAGAGCAAAGAACATTGTTTACCTAGATTTCAGTAAAGCTTTAAGCACTACATTTCATAGTATTTTCAGAGAGAAACTGATTACGGATTGGCTGGCTGAGCAAATTAAAAATGGCTGAATGGCCACACCCAAAAGGTGGGGATCAGTGATATGAAGTTTAGTTGGAGGCCAGCAACTATCAGCATACCTCAGAGTTAAACACTGGATCTAATCCCATTCAAAAGGCTTTCATTAATGGTCTGGATAATAAGGCAGTGTACCCTGATCCAGTTTCCTAAAGACAAAAAACTGTGATAAGTGGCTGATACACTAGAAGGTCGTGCTACCATCCAGAGGCAGGTTGGAGAAATGGGCTGGCAGGAACCTTATGAAGTCATTGTGCATGGGAAGCTGAGTCCTGCTCTTGTGGAGAAAAAAATGTTATACACTGGGGACATATGGGCTGGAAAGCAGGTTTTTAGGAAAGGACAAGGAGATTCTAGCAAACACAAAGTTAAACACAGGCTAGCAGTGTGCCCTTGCTTTGACACCTTGCACAAAGGTGTCAAATGGCACAATGAGCTGCATTAAGAGTGCAGCCAGCAGGTCAAGCAAGGTAATCCTTCCCCCCTACTCAGTTCTGGTAAGCACCTGGAGTGCTGTGCTCAGTTCTGAGCTCCCCAGAGCCAGAGACACGTGGCTATACTGGAGTGCAGCAAAAGGCCACTGAGATGATGAAGGGCTTGAAGCACCTGTCACAGGAAGAGAGGCTGGGACCATTTAGCCCAGAGAAGGCTCAGGGTAGATCACATCAATGGATCCAAGTCCCTGATGGGAGGAAGTGAAGAAGATGGTTCTAGGCTCTTTTCAGTGGTGCCCAGTGACAAGGCAAGAAGCAAAGGGTTCAAAGTGAAACACAGGAGGTTCTGTTTGAGCATCACATCAAAAGAGACACTCTTTTACCAGGAGAGTAACATGGCACATGTTCTCAGAGAGGTTTTGGAGACTTCTGTGGCCACTATAAAATTGAAGTGCCTTAATTATATTCAGTCAAGTTACTAATTTCTACTTTCTTGGATTAGCTCACATATTTGAAGGAAAATATTTAAGAACAAAATACAGATGTATCTATAAACTTTAAAAATAATTTTCTAGGCTTTTGCATAAAACATATTGGATATTAGATAGTTTCTTTACCTGAAAAAAGGTAATTGACTTTTATTTTTTTAAAATTATTGTTTACTTTCTATTGTGCCATTCTAGAAAGTACTTTCAACTCCCATCTTGCTGATTTATTAGAAGTTTGCTTTAGGAGCTTGCAGCAAACAATAGAACATTCCATTTAAGCTCACTTGAACCCTGTCATACTTCCATAGCTTTCAATATTTCATCATTTTCAATGAATATATGATTTATTTCAGAAAAGTTGTTTTGGTGCATTAGAAATTTTAAAAGCCTTTTTTTAAAAATATTTTCTTTAGATACTTGGAAATGAAGGATTGAGCTCAATAAAACATAGTCAAAATAGGTAGAAAGTGATTTTTCTATAATTTAAAAATTTTTAAAAAGCAACAAAACCCATAAATTCTTATGAAAGGAAAAGAAAATAGATTGAAATCTAATTAGAAATTTTTAAATCAACCAAATTTAATAGGTAAAATAGTTGCTGAATACATTTGAAATAGTTACTGAAATACTTATTGAAAGAGTTTTTGAATAGTTGATGAAAACATTTTGTGGTCATTCACCATATTTATTCTCAGTGTCAGGCAAGAGTTAACGATGATCTATTCAGACTAGTGGTTAGGGTGTTTTGATGGTTTGAGAAGCCCTCTCCCAGGCATGTCCTTTGATTATGTTTACAAAGTGGATAAATTAATTCTACAGTTATTGCCCATTGCTGAAGGTAATGTATTGTAATAACTTTTCAACCAGCTTTCTAAAATAATTATTACATCTGTCTTATTTTCTTTTCTAAATTGTCCTGGTAATTCATTCTTATGAAGTCTCATTCCAGTTTTAATTTCAATTTTTTATTTGAAGTCTTTCATCTACTGACAAAAAGAAGAACAACTTGTATTCCCCTGTAAAAGATTTTGACCTTTATTATTCCGTCTTGTCGTCTAAGGATAAAGACTACTGCTTCTGTAACAGCTCAACACTCCAAGGTGCTGTTATGGACTATTTTGTCAATGATTCACAAATTAAAGGCTCTGCTAGAAGTCTTTGACATGATAAGATATAACAGGTATAACAGAGATATTATGGGCAATCATGTCAGTTAACAGCAGTACTCCACTGGGATTCCACTGGGTAAAAAACCATGAGTGAATCAAATGAAATCATGTATTTGATAAGGAGCCAATAAAATAAGTAGAACTCATTTCTAGCTTCGCAGGGAGGATATGCTTGTCCTGATATCTTACAACTAAATAAAAAATATCTGAAATTTCGTCATATAACTTTGTAATTTCTGCTCAACATGTGAATAGGTTTTGAGACTGGCTATGCAAAGTCTCTCTGTAAAGTGTAACTGCAGCTAGTAATGAGTACTCTGGAAAGACTATGTCACAAATTCTTTATTTATAAACCTGGAATTTTGCCCATCATCTATTTGTTCTTGTAGATAATCAGTTCACCCCAAAGTTAATTCCTTCCTCAGTGAAGAAGAGAGCAAACAGACAGAATTAAACCACCACTTCCTTCTTGTATATAACTGAAATGCACAGCTCTTTTCCACAGGCATGTGCAGCTTTTAATGAAGGACATAAGCATTGGCTCTTTGGAATGACTTAGATCATAAAACTGTTCTTTGCAACCTAGCCTAGGAAATATGAATCAGTGTGTAAGCAGCACCTTTCTGCTGGCTTTCATCACACACCACGGCGTAATCAGCACATTCCAACAAAGTGCTCACATGTGCAGTTGGTTTTTGAGGTGTTAAATGTTTGATCAATCTTATAAGATATTTTTATTTGAGACACACACAGATGTCTCCTTCTAGACATGTATGCAGAAGCTTGTGTTTATACACACACATTTATCACGACACAGTCAATAATGTTTATCTTGGCTATGCGGGAATTTTGAAAGCAATGTGTTTTCTTAATTTGTGGCAGGGAGGATTAAAAAAAGGTTGAAGAGGAGATGAAAATAGATACTTGAAGAAACAGTTTTTCAACATATGTTAGTCAGATTAAATAGCTGGTTTTTAAAAGGTCCCAGCAGCAACCAAGATTTTTATCACCTGCTGACAGTATTGGTAAGCACATGTGAATAGTGAGAATATTGAAGGATGACTTCTAGAAGAAAAAGATATTGAAATATATAATTTTCCCAAACCTTTATTCTGTTTCACGGATCCAGGCTTTTTTCAGTGGTTCCCAGAAACACAACTTCTTTTTATTCTACAGAAGGAATTGTCTGTTCCCAGAAAAGAAAAACTGGAGTTTTTCTCATAAAACTGATCTATGATTTTCTTTTTTTTTAAATAATTCCATGGCAAAGTGAAAACATAAGGCCTTTTCTTTAGAAGGATCCATTAAGTGAATAATTTAGTCTATTTTATTACCAATTTTCAATTGTTAGATCCTACTGGCTCTTAGATATGATATGTATATTAAAGTTTCTGTAAGACATTTTCAAATTGCACCCATATTTTAGGTAAAGTTAGTATCTTTTTTGAAAACTATGACAACTTTTTATTTTATCAAGTTTATGAAACATCTGACAGTCCCTTTACTCTCTTTACTATCTACGATCTTTATTAAAATTATATTGGGTTTTCGTGGCCTGGTTTTGGTAGTGGGGGGCAAAAGGGGTGGGGTAGAAGCTAACAGAAGCTTCCCCCTTGTCCAGCAGAGCCAATGCCAGGATGGACAGAATGTTATGTCCAAGAATCAACTATTTGAGTCCTATTTTGCTATATAAAATTTCCTGCTGTGGAGTGACAGAAGAGGTGACTCAATGAAGGACTCATTTTTCACCAATACTGTGTATTGTAAATATATGTACCTCAAAAGGTGAGATATTATGGAAAGCTAACTCCAGTTCAGCACAATTTTCATACTGCTGGACCTCCCTAATAACTTTGTCAGAATAGATTATGGGGGTTTTTATTCTCTTAAAATTAATATTTATCTATAAGTGAAAAATTACTAACATTTTTCCCTAGTCTATTCAAAGAAATAATTTCTGAAATATACCAACCCTATTTTTAATCATCTTTAATTTCTAAGAATTTACTTAGATGAAAATAGACCTATTTCCAGCGGTCCACAACTTCAATGCGTGATATATTTAATCCGAATGTTAGGTGTGTATGTGTATTTTTGAATAGGTATATTTACCTGTTTAAAAAATCTGTATTATAACCTGCCATAGCTGTAAAAACTCATGAAATAGATAAATTGACTTCTGAAGTAAATGAGACTTTAATGTAAAGCCTTTTCCTATGGTTCTATATGCTCTAGTATGTTAAGAAACAAAGGAAAAACAAAGCTGTTTTATATTTCTCAATACTTCGATGCATTAACAATGAGTCCTCCTGCTTTATCCATTTTTTGTTTAATGTGCATCCTAACATCACAAAGCAAGAAGGTTCTTTGGGATTAAACCTTTCAAATAATACACACAGATGTTCAAATTGCCTCCTACGATAACATCAGGTTGCATATACTACAAAATACTAATTACAGCCCAGAGGAATAATTCTTTAAAAATTGACCTCATAAATTTTTCTTAAGGGTTTGAAACTAACAATCCTTTGTAGTTTATGATTAACTGTATGCATAAATGAATAGTAATAAAATAGTTACATATTTTCTGAGGCCTGCTAACATTGCCACATGAAGAATAATGCATTATTCATTGCCTCTATTCTGAAAACACAGGAACACTTAGGATAAAAAGTTTTACTGCAGCACCGATATTTTAAACACGTATTGTTTAGAATTCTTCTACAATGCACTCAGAAAATATTTCGGATTTTTTTACTTCTTTTGAAATAAATACATATTCCCAGAAAGATGATATGGCCATTATACTTAAATTTTAAATACATTTCTGTTTTAAATTCCTGGTTTTGAGAGAAACACAGATTCACAGCAATACATTTTTTATAGCATTTATAGTAAAAAAAAATCCCAAACATAAAGTAAAACCTTTCTAGCATATTTTTTTTTCCTGAAAGACTGAAAGATGTACTTTCAAGAGAACATTTTGATAAAGAAATTGTCCACTTTCTGCAAAACTTACAAGAAGCAATGATTTTATACAGAAAACAGAAAATTGATTTAACTTAAAAGAGTAAAGCAGAATCCACATGAAATCTGTTCTTGGATCATAGCTGGCCACTTCTGCAAAGAGGTAGATTTTTCTATAGTATTCTATGAATCAACATGAGTTGTTTTCAACAGGAAAAGTTAACGTTTATTATATTTAACTAATAAAATAAAATGTAATTTTATAATTTTTAATAGATATTAATCATAATTATTTTATTAATTTTTATTTTAAATATTTATTATATTAAATAGGGGATATGTAAAGGAGCTAAATGAACTTCAAGATGGGCAGGCAAAGTTGCAAAATAACATTTTCTGTTTTCTCCATTGATAATATAATAATATTACTAAATCTATTTAAATATGAAAATAAATTTAAATTTCATTCTTGAACAATATTCTGAACCATAGACATCCAGAACCCACACAGCTGGATTCTATATGTTTTGCAAGAATAAGCAAAAATTTCTCAGTGTGTGTTTGTGAAAATAAAATAGGTAATATTAGAGGAGTGACTGCTTTATTGCACTTGATGAAATTGAATATGTCAAATTCAATCATGAAAATGTGCTTGTCTAAGTGCTGCATCCCTTTGCTTAGAGAGCTTATTTCTAGACACTAATAAATATAGGATATTTAAATTTTTGTTTTAGTTATGCTAAATGTCATGGGAAAAAAGAAAACCACTTTGTTTTTCCATTTTGATTACTTTTTTGTCTGACCTCCAAGTCCCTGAAATTCAGAACTGTACAGTCAGGCCAAGTTTAGCATCACCATTTTAGAGCAAGAGATGTCACAATAAATTAAGAAACGCAAAGAGAAGTTATAACAGCATATGGATATAAGAGAAAATAATCTAAATATAGATTCTGTGTTTCAAAAGTCCTGAGAAGAAAGGAGACCTTTAAGTCTAAATGTCCCAAACAAACAACTCAGATTGTAACACAGTTATTGTATCATAGCTGTGGGATATCATTCAGGTATTGAGACTCATTTTCCCTACCCTTCTGTTTCTTATAATTTGAAGTAGAGGTAATACCTTTGTAACTTTTAACCATTTGACAATCATTTTCTCTTTTCTTTCCTTCTGCTAGCTTGAAGCTATTGTCATTCATGTATTTCAAAATATATTTCATTTTGTTGTACCCTTCAGATAATGAGAAGTCCACATTGTCCACAGAGAACAGTTTGGCTGTGAAATTCATCAAATCACAGAATCATTTGGGTTGTAAATGACTTTAAAGATCCTCTAGTTCCTACCCCACTGCCACAGGCAGGGACACATTCCACTCGACCAAATGTGCTCAGAGCCCCATCCAGACTAGGCATCCACAACTTCGCTGGGCAATCTGTTCCACAGTCTCACCACTCTCACAGTAAGCAATTTCCTCCTTATAACTAATCTAAACCTACCCCCTTTCTGTTCAAAGCCTTTACTCCTTGCCATTTCAATTCATGCCCTTCATGAAGCCAAGTTTAGGTGCTGGAAGTTGGCTTATGATAAAAGTAATATCCATTAAAATGTAGTTAAGGAAAAATGTAAAAAGTATGTGAATGATCAAGACTGGTAACTTCAATGAAATATTTTGTGTAGTAAGCTAATTTACTGAGGAGTACTTAGGTATTAAACAGTGAGAGAGAAGGAGAAGGAAGGAGAGAGATATTATTAAGAATGCTTATGTAAAGTTCCTCTTTGTTCAAATGATTAAAATGGGCTTCTTTGGAAACTTTTCTCCGGGACACAGCATATAACTTAGGCATCTGGAATTATGTGGTATAAATATTCATGAATATATTCATCATGTAAATATGTCATCCTGTATATTTGTATTTTTGTAATAAATTATTTATAAACATTAAAGAAAACAAAATGGGTAATGTATTACACTAATAGAAGTCTAAAAAAACATCCTGAGTTTTGTAACTTAGAGATACTGCATGCTCACTCATGAGAATGGTAGCAGATCAGTGGCTTGAGCAAGGGGTAAAAATACAGGAAAAAACCAAAAAACTCTCAACTGTTTCTTCAAGAAGGAATGGAAATCATATAAAGTAATATACTGAAGAAACATACTAAATCCAAAATATTTATCAAGAAATATACTAAAGTGTAGAATGGTGGTAGAGAATGAACGGTCTTCTTTCTTCCTTTTTCTTGGACTCAAATAAAAAACATGTTGATCCTTTTGGTGCTTGCTGGCACAAGAAAGAGCTTTATTTTGGCTTGTATTTTAGAGGAAGGAGGAATGTGACTCTATGTATATTCAACTGTTCTATTTCACTAAAATTGTTTAGTTCAACCAGTTTTAACTAGCGTTGTCGATTTCTAGGCATGATGAAAATTTTCCAGTGATAAAATTTGAGAGAACTGTACCTTTTCTTGCACTTGTCTTTCCTTACTCCTTACACATATTTTCAATTAAACTTTTTTTGCTACCTCTTTTTTATCTTTTTTTTTTTTTTTTAATATATGCAAGAAAAGTTTTTACAGTGAAAGAAGCACTTGGTGTCTGAGATTAAAACATCAAAGAAGATATGCTGATAAACATCTTTCTTTCCTCCAGGAAATTAGCTTTTATACTTGACCTAGCAACAGGACACCAAATTAATTGTTTTCCATAAAGGCTATTAATCACAATTGTGACAATTTCTCATAATATGCTACCACAGTAATTGAATATTGCCATTCACTTTGAATACAATTTCAGTCACAGAGCAAATTTCAATGCTGCAGACAGAAAAGTGTGTAAGTTTTTGAAGATGATCCATGCACTAATTGCAAGGCTATGATGGCATTTTCATTTATTACAGGCTGCTCTACCATTAATTGTGTATGGTGATACAGATCACTGGTTTTCCTCATTGAACAAGTTTCAAAGGTTAACTGAACCTGAGTTAAAAAAAAAAATAAAACAAGAATAAATAAATTACACAACAATGTGATTTTAACTCATATAAAAGTACATTGACACACTGTACTTTTAATAAAAAACCTCAAATATTACTAATAGGTCTCTCTAATTGGTGCACTTTTTTAAAATAAAGGTTTAGTATATCAGGTCACAAACTGGGAATAAATAATGTTGATCCTTTCTATCTGATATACTTAAAACTTTTGGTGATAAAAAGGATTTTTTTCACAAGTTAGTGCTCAGAACAAGGCAACAGCTACTCTTGGGATTTCTTTTAGTGGACTCAAATTTACTACCTTGTTACACGCAATGTATTTTCCTGGTTAATATTTATTCTTAAATGGCATAAAAAAATCATTTCCAGCTCCTGAATTTCAGATATTTGAGGTACCCCAATACATTGATATACTTTGAAATATTGAGCATTCTGTGATAGGCCCATCATTCTAGTTTTAAGAATGATTAGAGATAGCTGCTTTTCAAATAATTTAATCTGTTTAATTGTCGGGTTTTCTGTGCTTTAAAAATGTTCCTGATATGTTAAAAGTCCTTTTTTCCCCAGCTGCCATCAAAGGAGGAGTTGAGATCTTTGGCTCTTGTTTCAAGGTTGTTTATTTTACCTTATCTATAACATTCTCTCTGACCTGCTGAGGTCTGTCTGGCAGAACAGTCAAAGGCACACTCTTCCTGCCTCTGGGCAGGTGTGAATTTTTTTATACTAAAAACTACGTGTACATTATTTACAATTTCTTTCCAATACCTATTACCTATGTCAGACATTCAGTCTCTACTCTAAACCAATCAACAGTGTCACCATCACAGCAGTAAAGAAGGTGAAGAAGAAAGAAAAAGCTTAAAAAGCCACGAGGTTCCTCCATCTTAGCAATACCTACCCCCCTGTACTAAAACCTAAAAACTACTTTAACACCCTGTGACAAACTTATTATTACTCTAAATTTAAAGTCTTGTGACCTGTATTTCTTTTAATGTTGGCAATCGTTCCCATGGGCTGAAATCTAAATCACAGGTATTCTGGGCTCTGTTCCAAGGTTTCTGGTACCCCTGTCCAGGTCCCTGCCCCTTAAATGCATCCAGAGATGAAACTTGTGTTCCCACATTTAATATGGGACAACTCCTAATGCCAACAAGTGCCAATGTTTGAAATGTAGTCTATGTCTAAGAGTGAAACAAAACGTTGAAAGCACAACCAATGATTTTATTTATGAACAGCTGAGTAAATACCACTTCAAGGAAATCAAATCCCATAAGTGACTAGAAGTACTGTAATATTACTGTTTTACTAAATACAGTTATATAGATTATTTTGGTAAAAAGTATGTATTTCAGAAGCTAATTAAAACATCCTTTTGAATATATATTATCCTGAAAGAAAATATGTTGACTTAAAAAAAACTCTAAGGTGATCATGTATCTTCAAACTTATTGATTTTAAAGAAACACATACATCTAGAAAATCCATAAATACAGAGATGCAAAGCTGAAAATAAATTATATGCTAAAGTGAATGTCTGTATTTAGAAATTTAGACCAAAAATAACAATGTGGAGACAAACATGGCTGAAGCATTATAAAGATTTCAATATATCTTTCAATTTCAGTCACAATTTTGCAAATATTTCTTTAATCTATCAACTCTAAAAGTTTTGTAATTCCTTCCCATATTTATATAACCAGCATCATAATGTCAGGATTATTTTTTTTAAAAAATGTTTTAATAAAACACAGCATGTTTGGATTTTATTATGTGAAATATGCCTACATCCTATATATTTCATAGTTTTCCCTGTTATCCAAAATAAGCTATTATATTGAACCTGCCTCTTGAATCCACTGACCTGAGCCATCATGTCTCTGCTGCTTTCTTGCTGAAGCTGCTCTCTGCTCACCTTCATTTCAGTCCTAAGGGTTGTTATCTTGTAAAGCCTTCAGTGTACAACTGTACACCTGCTCATTCCACCAACCAAAGCAAAAACTGCAGAATGGCAGAAGCCATGGCTGTGAAAACATAATCTCAGGAAAATCACAAAAGTCAGGAATCTGGTGACAGCTACTGTGACAAGTTCATCCTGCTGGATGAAGAAATACTTTTTCACCTTTTTATTTTTTTTTAATGCTATTTACACATACATAGCTTTGAGTCTGTTATATAAAGTATCTTTCATGGACTTTTGTGTGATGTGAATAAAATTAATTCATATCACCCTATATGTAGTACTGTGGTTGATATTCAAATCTAATGTGTTCTTCATCAGTTGATTATGGGCTGATTAGTAGTCACTTGTAGGAAATGCCTGGTTGATACTTTAGCCCTGCCTATCCTAGCAACCTTAAATCCTTAACTACCTGCTTGTTGAGCAAAGTATTTTTGAAGGTGTTGTCCATTCTAGCAAGACTTTCATAAGGAGGCTGTAACTGCATAAAAATTATCATCACAGAAATGTCAGGTACGAAAAATATGAAGAAATTGGTGTTCATCTGGCAAATCTGTATTCAGGAAAGGAATAATATCCATTTTCTAATTCAATTTTGTATTACGTATCATCATCTGTTACTCTAAACATACCTATGACTTGCAGGAGGTCAGATTATTAAATAATAACAAATCTGGTTTTATCAAATAAGCTAGAAAACATTTATGTTTTGACATATCATTGTGAAGAATCTATTTTCATTGAGGAAGAAATCAAATAATGAATGAAGCCAAGAAAAAATAGACTACAATCTATAGGCATATAACATTTATTATCAGTTTGTTCCTAACCCCACAGAAGTAATTTTACTTCATAATCTTGAAAATATGTTTTGTGTGTTGTCATACAGTGAAGCCACTTTATTGTTACAAAAAAGCGAGATACTGTAGAAACCTTTGCAACTCCTGTTAAGTTATGTGACTAGCCTAATAAAATTTGCCTTTTCTATGTGCAAGTTTTTTCATTTTTGTTACATTGTTCCACAGAGTCTACTTTTGTCAGATCAAGGATTTCTATTGAAGTGAATGGGGAGGGAAGGGGGGAGAATTGTGTTTTGCTTTCACAGAAATGCTTCATATTGGGATTAAATAAAACCAGTCCAGCATTTCCCCCAGTGAAATCAAAAGAAGACATCCAGTTAAGTTCAGAATGAATAATATTTCACTAGAAAATCCTTAGCAAAAATGGAATTATAGAATAATTCAGTTGAAAGGGAGCTGAGTTTGGAAGAGAATTCAGGACATCTTTTTTTCCAACCTCTAGCATAAAGAAGGACCTAGTCTAAGATAACACAAGATTGCTCAGTACTTGATCCAGTTGGCTCTCAAACATCCCCCAAGGATGGAGACTGAACAATCTCTTTGAGCAGTATGGTCAACTGCTGGCTCGTTCTCTTGAGGACAATGTTTTTCTTTCTATCCAGCTGGACAGCTTCCTTGTTTAAATTTATGCAAATTTCTCACATCCTCTTGCCACCACTGTGAAGCAGCCTGATTCTGTCTTTTGGATAACCCTTCCATAGGCACTGTCAGGTTTCTGTAGGGACCCCTCTAAGCTTTCTCCTTTCCAGGCTAAACAATCCCAACTTTCTCAGCCTCTCCTGAACACCTTCTATTGCATTCACCTAGTCTGTCAATATTGACTGAAGTGCCAAAAACTGGGCACAGGACTTTAGATGTAGCCTAAGGTTCTGTGAGGAAAGTGGGTAACCACTCATCTTAACCTCCTGCCTGGGTTTCTAGTGGCAGGCCAGAGCCCTTCTGGTCTTTGATGCCAGAGCATATAAGATTCTTCTCCACAGAGCTGACAGCCAGTCAGGGCCCAGCTTGTGATGCTGCAAGGGAATTTCTGCCTACTCAGCAGCAGCATTTAGTACCTGTGTGTGTGAATTTCATGAGTTTACTTACTGGCATTCCATTCTTTCAGCCTCTCTAGGTTCCCCTACACGGCAACCTTGCCATAGAGAGTATTAACTGGTTCCCCACCTTCTCTTTACCCCTTGCCTGCCAATTTGGTGTCATCTGGAAATGATAAGTACACATTGTAACATTTTCCATGCTATTGATAAAGACACACCCCTCCAGATTTTGGTGACCACTAGGCAGAAAAAGACTTATTAACCATTATCCTCCAAGACAGGTCCTCCAGGCTATATTTTATCTGTTCAGATCTCTGCTCATCCAGACCATAATTTTCTAATTTGGATACAAAATTATCCATGATATAAGAATAATAACTTCTTCAGACTAAATACTTATCAGCTGAAGCTGACTAACACTGCAGAAAAGATTAGCACAACATAGGCATGAGAGGAAAGTAATGGTAGGAAAATAAGATTAATTTCCTATCTGAAAATCTCGAATTATATTATCCTAACAACTACCTTAAAGCAGACCTAGTGGTTCTGAAGTGTTTCAGGTTATTAGTACAATTATATATATTGTATTATTATTTATGCATATGTATTTCATAGAAAAGTTTCAAGATAGTAAACCACAGATTATAATATATTTATTAAAACTTAACATTTATCAGACCAAGAAAAGTGTTCATTGATGATGTATAGAGTAAGATGGTCACTTTCCTGTGTTTCCTGTATCCCTGTGTCTATCTAAATCATAATGAGCTTTAGAGTTCAGCAGAAAAGTACTTAGGAACCTGAAACACTTTTTTCCATATTATCAGAAAGAACAGAATATAACTGCTACTACTCTAAGATCAGTGGCATTCTAGCATCTCCTCTCTCTCCTGATATTGTGCACACAGTTAACACCATATTCATTAGGTGCTAACTTTTTCTTTGCAGACATTTCATTAAAAAATTCTTCATGCTGAATGTTTATTACATATTTTCTGAATCTATGTTTATCTTACAGGGGTATTTTCTGAAGGACATGTTTGTGGCCTTTAAAGAGCCACTGCAAACATACAGAAATGCAAATATTTGGAAATACAGTCTTAGATCAGTTTACAGCATGATATGTAATTCGGGTTTATATACTTAAGGATTTATTGAATCTCATTGTTACTTAGCCTGTAGTTAGTTTCAGTTTTGAAATAAAGTGTGGTTTAAAACTGTGGTTGCAGAAAAATCAGGCAAGCCATGCAACCAAATGAAACTCAGTGATTTTGATTGATTTTCGTTTTACATTTTTTACTTTTCTCTGAACCAGAAACTTAAAGTGACCCTTGAAGAAATAGTGGGACAGGAGGTGCCAACTAACATGGATCAGACCTGAAGAAAATATTCACACCAACATCTGTGAAAGAAAACTGTGAAGTTTCACATAAAGCAGTCTGCTGAATACATTCTGTCAGGGCATCGAAGCATCAAAAAAATTTTTTTGTGGACCACATTAACCATCTCTGTATCATCTTTGTCCATTTCCTGTTATGTGCTGCAGAAAGTTAGGCAGACTCCGAGGATCCTTGACATAGTTTTGAGAACACTCTCTCATGAAAAGCAAAATAATTATATCTGATCAAGTTCACTCTACATTTTTTAAGGAAAACTTGGGTAAAACCTAAAAATTACAATATATTTTTGAAATTCAGATTACATGTATGTTTCATTCACTAAATTCTTTAATATAGAAATATTGGAAAATCTTATCTAATAGAATTGCCATATTTTCAGAAAGGCATGCTTTTCTGAAGACTCTTAGAAGGTTGCAATTTTGAATTTCATGTATCAAATGTATTGTATGTTGCTTAAACAAGGACATTCTCATACCCAAGCAAGCAGATGTATTTACAGATACTGCAGATAAAGCAAATCATCATGGTGAGGTATGGGGAAAGGCAAAAAAGATTTCACAGATTATATTCAGATGTAAGAAAGAAAAGATGTGAACTAGAAATCACAGATCTTCAGTAATCATGTAAAACAAAAGTAAGCATGTAAACAATTAGTTGTCTAAATCCTCACTCGGAAGGCAATGTGAAATACTGTGGTTTAGATCCTTCTTCCACCCTATTTTTAACCTATCTGTATGGGACAGTCACTGCCACTTACTCATCAACAGAGTTAAAGAGAAAGAAGGAGTGTCTCATAAAGACTAGACACGTGTTGCTTTCTTTCTGAAAGGAGTATATCAACCATTTGCCATCTGAAAATTTTTTGTTGACTTAAAAGGAATTCTAGATTAATTTGTTGAGATAAGTAAGCCTGAGACCAAAGATCATCTTCAGGCTTAGTAACTGGATCTTTGGTCAGAAGTATGAAGACAACAGTATTCTAACCCATAGACTACTCTGCATTTTACTTTAAAACAGCATTAAATTAATTTAATACAGATATTCAGAACTGGAATTGTCATCATTATCTTTCCTGTCAGAGTAATTTTGAAAGATTTTGACAGCTATCACTGCATTTTGAATAGGTCCACCTCATTAGGCTACCCTGAATGCTCATCACATCAAATGTTTTAGAAAATAGAGAACTACTTGTTTCAAGAATTCAAGGAATATTTTGCATGAATAAAGCACTGTGTTTGCTGAAGTGTCTGTCAGAAAAGTATAAAAGAGCCCCTAGGCTCCATGTCTATCTCTGTGAATAAGGTAATCACCATTTAAAAGTGGTAGTTCCTACCTTGAGTCTACCAAGGACTGTAAAGAAAGAAAATCATTCAAGTTTGAAATCTACAAAGGTCACTAAATAAATTAAACCTAGGTTTTTCTCTTTGAGTAAACTAAGAGAGGAGCATTCAGATCACAGCTCCCTCCTAAAGCTAATGCTAATTTAGGTGAATTATCCCTGAGAGATTCAAAGGAAAGTGATTTCACAAACTTTAGAACTAATGGAATGCATTCTTAATGCTGATATAAATGTACCATCTTCCTGGTTCAGCTTTGTCCTTTTGTGATAGAAAGGTCCTTTTGTCACCTTTTGGTCTCATAATCCCAAATCATGCTGAACACTTAAACTATTCCATTAATTCTGGCTGTCTTTTAAAAAACCTAAAATTGCTGATTCTTAATGTCCTTCAAACTCTCTACTAAAAAATTAAAAGGGAACTTGAATGATTTGCCATTTTAAATGTTGGCTGGGGTTGTTTTTGTGTGTGTGTTTGTGAGTTTTTGATCTGTTTCCTGTTGTTGGTTGTTGGATGGCTATATTGTTTGCTTAAATTTTCCGAATGACAAAGTGGTAGATCTCCCTTAATTTTTTCAACTTAAAATATAAATTCATAAAAAATACTGTTTACTATTCGGCTAATAAAAAGTAAAAACTAAATATATAAAACATTTTCACTGCAAAATAAGAATTAATAAAAATTACATCTTGAAGTTTTACCAATCCCTTGGTGAAAAGGAATTTAAGAGTTTAAAAAAAAAGTACTTCCCCATTGGATTGAAAGGAAAGCAGACTCAGATTCTATATCAAACTTATTTAAATTACCATTCATTAAACATATGGTTGATATAAATTCCTCTTATCCAACCTTCATAATTTCTCACAAAATCAGTGTTTTATTAATGAAATATTTCATTATAAATCCCTACAAAATGGGGTTGATTTTTTTAAAATTTTAGAATTATTTATTTTTAATGATTGAAATTTTAACAAATTCGGTGAATACATCGTTATACACAGGCTGAAACACTGTGGTAAATTTCAGCAAGACTAATATTTTATGGAAGTATTAAAAGTCTTGTCATGATAGAGTTTCATAATGGGAGTACTGTCAGATTCTGAATTTTTATGGTGCTGTTTAGCTCATAATTAATGTATTTTGGAAACTGAGCAATGACAAATACTCTAGGTAATGGAAGTTTCTATGGATGCTATGGTATCCATGTAATGTGTAATGAATAGCTGTTAGTGCAATGAAACTTAGATTACAAAATACGCTTATTCGACCTTTCTTACACTGAAATATCATTGGCCTGTGACCTCCTACAACAAAGCTAATAACAAATCCAAGATAAAAGTATAAAAAATTGCAACTACATATGGAACTAATGAAATTTTTTGAGTTTTTCATACTATTAGCCATTAATTTAATGATATCATGTAACCCAGTTTCAGTGCTTCTAGTTTCTGATGGGGAGGGAAGTGTAGGGAATAAAGAAAATTCTTTTTTTCCTTTATCTCTGAGGCTGTCCAACTATATAAATAAAGATATAAAGAAGTCTACCCTAAAGACCACAGACTATGGAAGTTGACCACAAAGAGTAAAGGTTTAAAACAGTTAAACTGAGGTAATTCACTTATCAAGTTTCTATTGTGCCTAAAGAGTGGGGTAACAGACTCGTTCAGACATGTTCCGAAGAGTTCAGGAGTGAATGTTTGAAAGTGTTTCTGAATTAGTCTTAACTTTTTTTCCTCACAGGAGTTGTAAAATTGAAGACACCTGTAAAGTAATGGAACGAAAACTGTTTTTCTCCATGCGTCCAGTCAGTTAACAGTTAGCATGGAGTTTTTACACCAGACTGATGTATTCCTGAAACTCAGTCATAACCTTTCATTATTATTTATTTATTTATTTATTTTATTAAGGGAAGTATGTTAGCACTTGTTTACCATTAAATTTATCTTAAATTTCTTTAAAGAAGGATAAGAGGAACAAATGCATAAAATGGAATTTTTTTTCATGAACCTGAGTAAAACTGGGAGAACATTAAAAGAATATATATGGCCTAACATTCCGCTTACATATTCTAAGAAATTTTATTCAGAAAAACAGTGTTTGTATGGTACACTTTGCGATAATACATCTTGTCCAAAATACTTCAGTTCTCATATGAGAAAAATAGAGTGGAGTTTTTAAAAAAATCATGCCAACCAAACACATAACTGAGCACATAAAATTTATGACATATATTTTTTCAGAGATAACATCTGAGAGCACTGTAGCCAGTGACCTAGGGATTTTCTGATCTTAAAGGTTCACAGCTGCTAAATGAGATATTTATTTTTGTAATTATCTATGACAAGCAATTCCCAATTCAGAATATTTCCTTATTTTAAAATTTATTTCTAACCAAATTTCTGATAAGTTCACTGAACTGAAATGTTTTTAACTAGTTCTGGACAGATATTTTTTATTCGCCTCCTTTAGATAGTTTTATGCTCTCCTGGTATATCTGGTTTTATTTCTCCTTTTCACAATGTGAAGAGTTAAAATTTACTTAGTCTCTCCCAATCTGGATGCCATTCCTGTGGGAATACTTTATGAAAACATGTATTCTTAATTGCTTTATTATTTGTTATTAACATGTCAGAGTTTGCTGAGTAAATCACATATAAAAAAGTAAAAACTATCATGTATCTATATATATATATTTTCCCTCTCACTTTTTTTAATTATGATATTTTTCAAATAGCTATTTAAAGGTGTTCATTTTTTTATCCACTGTTTCAACTTTGCCCTTTGGTTCATTTTTTGCTTATCTCTTGCAATGTCAGTGAGGATACAATAGGTTCCACTTTCACACCACATTCCCTAACCCATTTCAGAATGGCAATTGAAAAGGTGAAGTATCTAATTCACTGAGTAGACTAAATTAGAACTGACATTTTATTTACACTCAAACTTTTCCTGAGATGATAAAAAATATGGAAATGGCAATTTTGTTGTATTATATAAAAAATATAAGTGCATTAAATGAATGAAAACGATGCTGGAAAGATCATGCAAGCTGTTCAAACACAAACAAAACAAAACAAACAAACAACAAAAAACCAGCTAAATGTATCATGCATCTTTATTCATTCTCCTTTTGCTTTGGCAGTTTACAAAGATGTAGTCATAATGCAAGGAGGTTAATTATTTTTAGTTTAAATATACTTTTTGGAAACTTTTTTTAAATAGCAAACTTAAAACAGAACAGATGCTAAAATGTTGCAATTAATTTAATAACTTTAAATTATGTTCATTAATCCACAGCCTTGATTTAGACTGGGATAATCCCAGGTTTTCTACTTAAACCCAAAGAGGCTTTGGAGATTCATATTAACCTTCTGAAGGGCATTTCACAAGGTCAGAGCTCTGTCACAAAATGAATATTAATGCTAGTGGAAGCTGTGGAATGAAGCATCGCTCCCCATGGATTTCTTGAGAACCCCATTGAAAGGAAGACTTATGGAAGAGAGGGCAATTATTTTTTAGCACACAGCAGGAGCTACAGGCTCCCTGGGAGCTATGGGGGATGTTCTCGGGGATGGCAGGGCCAGGGCTGGTGCCACAGCCTCAGCCAGCAGCAGGCCTGGCCTCCATGGGCAGGGCTTACTCCTGACAAAACCTAACCCTGGGCACCAGGGAGCCTCTTCCCTCTGCAACAGCACAGCCGGACTCTCCATGGATGTGCTGCTACTGGGCTGGCTCCAGAAGAGCTCTCAAGACCCCTACAACAATAAATTTTTACGCACGCTGCCTCATCCTACATCATAGAGGATCCAGAGGAAAATTTGTCATAGGATTGAAAAAGAGCTTACTGTCCTCTTTAACTGCATGGATGTTAGTGGTTCTTTCCTAGAACAACAGCCTGCACATCAGAAGCACAAAAATATCAGAAACTGAGATCTCTGGCAAAAGTAAAAGATACACCTGTAATCATTATTCTGGCACTATTCTAGTATATGCCCTCATGTATGCACCTCATGCGTAACACATGTTGAGGCCTAAAGAAAAATCAGATTGGTCCCTCACATCCAGTTTCTGCTGTGAAATTTGGTACTGCTGAAAATAAATGAGAGTATCAGGAAACATAAACAGACTCTATCAGTTCTTTGCTTTTATTCTTTGCTACAGTAGAAAATCAATTACAAATACGATCAGTTCCATTTCCTTTCACTTCTAAGTGGGTGAATCAGTGGATGTTTTGCCATATCCTTCCTATTAATTTGTGTCCCAAAGGAAATTATTAATACTGGTGATTATAGCTTTAGCAACCTGTCCTTCATATGCAAGCCTATATCAGTGTTTCATGGAACTACTGAATATAGGTCCATTAAAAACCTCATTAATCTGCCAAATAAACATATTGAGAGAAGATTTAATTTCACATTATTGATTATAAGAAATAGTTTGTGAATCCATTTTGAGATAATTTCTATGTTTACAAGTGTTCATACAGCATCATCAAAAGTATTCTGGTGCACTGTTAGCTTGGATGACATGTTGAGAGTGATGACAGAGGTGCACTGCTAAGCACTCCTTGCTACAAAAAAACCAGAGCTGCCATATCAGATAAAGGTTTTGCTTCTTTACTAGGTAATTGATATTGTAAGTTAATACAGAGAAAAGCATTGGCATGTCTGCAATTTTTTTAATATTCTCGCAAATGGTGAGGGAAAATACACATTACAATAATAATTCATAATGTAAAAATTATTTTGTACTATATTAAATCTATTTTGAAAATAGAAACATAGGTTTATAGCATGTTCAAGACTACTTGTGAAATAGTAGGAAAAAAACTGGTTTGAGCAATTTTTTGTAATATTGTCAATAAATTTATCCATTAATTTTTACTCTGTGTTCTGTATCAGATAAAAGATCCAAAATAGAAGAGGAGATTCTAGTTTTCATGATATTTCTAGAGCATGAATTCTTAAAGATACAAAAATATAGTAGCTAAAAATATTTAATTATAGGATACTTTTAGTGCTTGCTACATAAAGCACTATTATTATTTCTGTCCCCAAGGAAAAACACCTCACCTGTATTATAATAAGGAAAAAATGCTCAGCTTAAAAGTTAGGCATAGAGATTGGTTGCTTTAAGTTCATGTATAATGTGCCTTTTTGTTATTTACTTTCCTTTTATTCTTTCTTATTCTTTTATTCTGTATTTGGGTATTTTCCTTTTTTGGACTTCAGGACATTAAGTCAAAGGTATTATTGCTTGGTTTTCAACTTCACAAGTAAATGACCTTGTTTTATGGGTTTAATTTCTTCCCTCCATTGATTCCTTAGCCAAGTCTGTAAGGCTAGACAAAAAAAAGGACCCTTCAGAGTTTTCATTTTGGTTGGAATTTAAGTCACATTTAAAAATTGGCAACAATGTTGTGGAACTGCCTGCACACCTGAGTCCATAAGCATAAGGGTTTTTGACTATAAAGTGACTTTAGCATTGGAAGTGCTGTCATTTTTTGAAGTAATTTTGTCAGAGTAAGGCACCTTTAGATCTATATTTCATCTAAAGAGAACTAAGATTCATTGGTTTAAATAAAAATGAGGTCATGTCATGCCAAATGCCTGCTGCAAAATGCATACCTCTCTGCCTCCAAGACATGAATAGAAAGTATAGAAACTGACTATGCTAAATCAATAACTATTTACTCAACATCTTGAACTTTGAGATTCCATTTGGTCTGAAATATCAGCGTCCATCTCCTAAAAGAGCAGCTAATCACAAATAAGCAAGGCTGAAGAAAAAAGCATTCTTTATCATTCTTGTTGAAGTTGTTTCACTGTGCATGTAAAAAATGGTAAGATTTCTGTGACAGCTGGAAACCTAAATGTCCATAACCGGCTTTGAGAATTTACCGAGCCAGGCAGAGAATTAATCATTATGAGACTGATCATCTTCATGCCTGGGTATCTTTGTGACCCTCATCTCATAGGCTTTCACAAAATCACTTACCTATCTTTATATATTAAAGCCTGTCTTGTTGAAGAAAAAAAATAAGATTGTGTACTGTATAAATGTAAGTTTGGAAGAAAAAGCATAAAACTACTCAGGAGAGTGTTCTGTACTGAGTCAGCTCCCAATATTGTAGTTAAAACATCAGACAATTACTTGATTCAACCCATGCTAGAATCAGATGTTCTTTGTTTTGGGAAGATTTATTTTTTTAAAGTTTTAATTTACAGTCTGTGAGCATTGATTAAATTCATTGTTGGGCTTTGTATTTCAGCCTTGTTGACTCCTCCCTTAAATAATGGGTGTGCTTGTACTTTTGTCTTCTTGTAGAGGCTACAGACATTGTAAGCAAACTGATTCCAAAAGTCCTTGGTAAGCTACACTGTATAGCTTATTCAGCTCTGTGCTGTGATAGTCACAATATTTTATTGGAGGAAGCTCACCAGTCATTTCAGATACATCCATAGAGACCTTTGTAGAACAGTCCTCTGAAACTATCCTTGGGGAGAAAGAAAATATATTTCCACAGTGTCATTATCTTTACAGTTTGATTATAATGACTACAGCTATAGTTCTATTACTACTGACACTACTATTACAAGTGTAATATACCACAGCAGAGTGTGACATTTCCTAGGCTATTGTAAAGCCTCTAGAAGTCATCAAGGATTTGCTTAGTGTACTACAGAACATGTCTGAGCAATTAATTTTATGAGACCAGGCACCACTGTGAATAAAACCATCTCCAGCTCTCAAAGTGAATGCTTTGTACCCAGTGTGATAAAGAATTTAGCTTAAGCCAAAAGAATATCTGGAAGACTTTCTTGTCCCACATTTTATCACAATAGACAAGTACAAACCAAATAAACTGATAATAAAAATTAGCAGTGTGTATTATGGCTATGCCAAGATGTTACATCTGGAGAGAAGATTTGAGATAGAAAAGAAATTCTGTTGTGATACCCAGTTTTGTGCATGCATCTGCTGAAATCACATTGGATTTTTATAAGTACTTGGTTCACGTTTCTTTCAGAAGAATGTAAAAATATATATTCTTTTTGAAGAATTCATAGAGAAAAAATGTATTAAATGGACAGAGAAAATATTAGTTTAAAAATTATCAAAAAATAGAGAAGCAGAAAGGACAAAAAAATGTTCATAACAGAAAAATTGAAGCAAGGACAGAAAAGCAGTGACATAATTCATCTTATTCAAATCCACGCTCACCTGCAGCTCTTGATAGTTTCCAGGTATTGTCTTTATACTAGCATGTTTAAATTAAGATTGAAACAGCATTACAAAATTTTATCTTTTTATGTCTTTTTATTCTCTTTATTTTTCTGTTTTTTTTTTCTCTTGGTTTTTGGATTTTATAAAAAGTATGTTATGACATTTTGATCTGATTTCCTGTATTATGTGGGGTAAAGAATTGCATCTAAAAACATACTTCACACTGCTTTAAGAAATATAACTATTTCAGAAAAGATTAAAATTTAGAAAAAAGGAAAGCAGTTCTTAAAGAAATAATTGCAGTACATCCCTTTTTTTCCACATTAAACTTTGCAAGAAATGTGGTATTTGAAAGCATTTTCCATTCCATGCAAGATAAACTGAAACATAGTTATTTACATAATTAGAATTTTGTTCTAATTTTCTTAAAAAAATATAACCTTTTTCCCTTAATGAATAGCATATAAATTCCTTTAGCTACAGAAATTCTGGAAAATGAAAATAAGGTCTCTTGCAATCCTTAGAAAGGAGATTCACAATCAAAGAGTACTTCTTTCCCCCCATGAAAAAGTTGCAAATCCTCTAAATGGATCATAATTTATTAAAAAAAAACCCCAAAACCTTATAATTGCTAAGAACAAATACGATTAGTTTTCCATAAAGCATGTTCGCACCAAAATGTAATGCTGTTCTATAATTTTGGAAAAACATTACTGTAGCTAGACTTTGCTGAGTTTGGGTTTTTTGGGGTGATTATTTGTTTGTTTCTGTTGTTTTAGCTTGTTTATTATTTTGGTTTCTATCTTGCATGGTTCCACATCTGTACAAAAGAAAAACCAGTCTGGACTGTTCACAGGCTATTCTTTCTTTCAGGGCTCTCCAAATGAAAACACTGGACTGTAGCTCAGTAACCAGAGAGAAAATTTTCATGCAGCAGTGAAAGGTCGAAAACATAGAAACACTTAAACTGCTGTTCTTGTAAAGGGTTAAGAGTCAAATATAAAATGTGTCCAAGAGGATATATCCAAATTTGGAGTATATAGAGTGAACATTTCCTCTTACTTTAGTAGAAAATATCCTTGAATAACATACATTGTAAAGATACATCTTTAATGATCAGCATTCGACATCTGAATGTGGAACTGCACTCTTTTGTATAAATTCCATTCAAATTCCTTGACATAATGTGTTTTCTGAAGTAATTATTTTTCTTTTAAATGCTATTAATAAATAAATACATGGTAAACAATATATCTCTGAAGTGGTTCAGAGGAAATTAGTATTTACTATTCTTAGCTGCTACTGAGAATAAAGTGTTTTCCACATTTTTACTTCTAAGACATCTCCTACCCTGAATCAATTGGTCCCAGGGATAGTTTACCCAGGAATATGTCTAAAATCCAGAAAAGGGCACAGATACATGACTGGAAATTCAGATCAAGAATAGCCTCTAACTAGGGCACAAAGACCTCTTTATTATGAAATACTGCCTAAGGAACAGAAGACTTTCTTGTCTGCACCAGGTGGCAGTTAAATTTCTCTTCTTTTTCAAAGTTAGAAAAAAAATCTTTCCTTCAATTTATGTTTCTTACCAAAAAAAAACCACTAAATCCCTCATAAAATGTACATTCTTCTCCAAAATGTACAGATGATAATCAAACACAGATCCACCTTTTGGAATTTACTATCTTCCTTGTTCAATTAAGCCTATTTATTTCCTAACTCTCTTGGTATTACTGTGGAAGACACTCTAATAGTTCCTGAAAACAATGTCTGCATTAAGCAATGCAAGCATTTCTCCTTAATCTTTGGTACCTGCTCTTAAAGTAGTGGTTTCGTAACTCTTGTGAGGTGAAGCCAAGAGTTCTAGAGAGCAGAATTTCGTAGTCTAACATATCACTGTATTTGTGTGCTGGTTTTCAGCTTAAACAAACATGTAATTGCAGTAGTGGTTCCAGTCAAAGAAATGCAAACTTTTAATTTTTAGTAGCATATTTAGGAAAAATAATTATAGCACATTCCATTGAATATGAAAGAAGGGACTAAATAAATATTTATATTTCTTTTATTGATGAATGATAATTTTTCAAAGCAAGTGTTTAAAATACGTTAACATTTGATTTTTGAATCAGTCATGCCCATATAAGATAAATGAACAATATTCTACACAAATACACAACAATCATTAGCAACAGCAAATGCAGTAATCTAGTCCTCATTAATATTAATTTTTATTTCTTTGATTTATATCTAAGGTATAAAAACCTGAGACTGTTTTTTCCATATTCTCCTAAAAGACCAATTGTTTAAAACCTTTTCTGTAATCACTACAAGAACTTTGATTACATGGAGCAAAATGTCAAACCAAGGTATCTCTATCCAGAAATACTTGGTAGCAGTCCTACGTTATTATAACTATCAGCATTTACTGATAAGTCATTTGACTAGCATAGTGCATAGATAAAATATTTTAATTGGCTAAATCATAAATAGTCATTTACAATCCTTGTAGAGATTGATAGTTAAAACCTATAGCCTATAATATGCAGCAGTTTGGGATATATCAGTACATTAATCTGTTCTTCTCTGTTAAACTTCAGATTAATTACTCCGAAACAATCTTTGACATAAGGATTGAAAATGCCAAAGGGAACAGATTGTTGGGCACAGTGCTGATATGAGAAATAAAAAGATACTTTGGTTTAAGTGTCAAAGTTAAGCTCAGCGTTACTGTTGTATCTTGAAGACAGTAAAATTGATCAGATTTCAGGATGATGTCAAAAAATAAATGTGAAGTCGAAAGATACATGAACCAGCTTAAAATTTTATGTCTGGAAATATATCTGGAAACCATAGTATACAATAAATGGTAAGAAAAATAATGGAAGTAGAACCCCATGGTTTATTAACCAATTTGATTTTCAGGGTAAGTACTCAATAAAAAACAAACAAGTAATCTAAATATATGTTTGATTATACAGTAATGAACATGAAAGTAAGTGGAGAAATAATGCGATGGGACTGCTAAAAGTAAAATAAATATTTGTATATAAGAGAAAACCTACAAATTAAAATACATGGAGGTTTTTTTTAAAATTTCTCATAAAGGTAAATTCATAGGACTTTCATGTTCTACATGTTAAAATTACATAACAAGTAACATGACTAAGCAACTCATCCCACAAATTAATAAGGTTGTTATCAGGTCTTGGTGGCTAAACAAAGATAAAAAAAACCCTTTATGATCAACTCCCAAGCTTAATCAAGTTTATGAACTTTTCAAGTAGTTAAATCTCCTGCTGCAAAGGTCAGAGGCTACATTAATTTTGTTTCTTGCACATTATTGGTTAGTTTGCAAAATTAATGTATAAAGAATCAATACTGGAATTGTTAGTCATCAACATTTTCAGTAAAACAAAGACCTCTCGCAAAATTCTTTGATGTTCATGAAGACAAACACTGAAATGCCAAAAAGAAATGTTTATTATAATAATGCTTTGCCTTCTAATATGTTGCTAAATACAAGAATAGCTAAAACAGCTTCTGAAAAAAACCAACCCAAAACACCACCATCTGTTCGGATTTTGGACTAAAAAACCCAGTGAACTGTGCTTATCAGTTCTACTCCTATGAGTTGTCTTTTAAGAAAGAAAAATTGCTGAAATAATGTTACCTTGTGTTTTTGGAAGGCTTGTGTGTTTAAGAAAATGGAAAAGAAGGAGATTAATACGTCTCACCCTGAAAAGTTCCTATATAATTCTTTTGATGACTGAATTCCCATATTTTATTTTTAGAATGAAGTATTTCTATAATGAAATATATGGTATACAAGCTCCTCTTTTCATGCACTTCTGAATTTCTAATTTTATGTTTAGATAGCTTAACACATAATACACATTACAATGATGTCAGGTCCCAGATGAGAAAAATCATACTGCTCTTTTAGATATATTATTTCAATATTCATTATAACATAATTGAATCATGGTCTTCTAGAAGAATCCACTAATAATCTTCCTGCTTGTTACAGTTTAAAATATTTCTCTCTCATTTACACCTCTGTCATGGTTTACTCTCCTACCACAAACGGACACAAGAATTACGAAAGAAAATGAAAGAAGTCAAGCAGCTGTAATCAGGAGAAATGTTGGTTTCTGTGTCCCCTGTGAGGTCCTTTGTCAGGTTCAAAGATTGTGATTACATTGAAGATTAATAAGTCTATGAAGAACACTGATTTTTATAATAAGATTTCATGATAAATTGAAACAATAATGAAAATTGCACCTAACTGGAAGAGCAATCCTTTTATGTAATTTCCAGAAACAAGGCATGTATTATGCCGGCAATTAGTTTGGAAAATGCAAGATAGCCGTATTTAGGTTTGTTTTATTTTTCTCTTTGATATTATTCCTCGCTTTCACCATGAATAGATAACATTAATACCTTGTAAAAGAAAAGAGAAACAAAAAACAAGCTAAAAACCCCCAACCTCTCCAGTGCTCAAGCATAAAGTAAATGAGATACTGCAGTTGCATTGAAATGTTAAATGCATTACAGTAATAAATGAAATGGTTTCATCATAGAGCAATCTTTTGTAGCATTCAATTATATTGATTCAGATGGAAGTGTAACTTAGTACATCTGAATGGTTTCAATTAAGTAAGAGATTCAAGTAATTCACGGAGGGACACAGAGAGAAAGAAAATTTGCTTTCAAAGGCATGAATTCAACCATTTATGTAAGCTGAAAAAAAATATCCTCTTTGTGGTTTTTGGTGGGGGGCATTCTTGTATTTAAGAACATTTCTGAACTTTTTAGACGTCATGATTTAAAAAATAGACAGTGAAAAATGTGCTATAAACTAGAAGTTAATGTAACTGATCTGAAGGAATGCACTATATAAAAATTACAGATTGTATTACAGAGTATTAATAATACTAGTATATTTCCCTTATGTTACAATATGAGGAAAATTGCAATAACATCTTAATTTTAAAAGAACCAGAGAAACTGAGAATAGGTTTATTAAAAGTAGGAGATTTTGCAAAGGCTTTTTTAATTCTTTTTCCCAAAAATAATATATTACAAATGCCCTGGAAAAAAATATTCCATACTAATGCAGCAGAAAATTTTTAATCCCTTATTTAAGCAATATAAAACATATGCANNTCCCTTACTTAAGCAATATAAAACATATGCAGAGCTATCAAAAAGAATCTCCTGCAGTAGGGAAATACTCTATGGCACAACTCTTGGAGGGAAAATTCAGCAGTCTCTGAAGATGGAGAGGAGGACATGAGAGGAGGTTATTGAAGCATAGTGTAGCATTTCAATTAGATATTTAGGTAGAAAAGAAGCAGAATGAAATCTCTGAACTCAGTTCTGTCCCATTAGTATTTATTTAAAATACTAACGTTTCAACAATATATATCATGCTTAGATTAATTATAGATATAAAGAAGAAAATAGCACTCTTCTTAAACTACATATTGATCTGCATAAATAAAATTTTCAGTACATATTTTAGTCTTGATACAAAGAATATGATCATCCTACAAGTGGTCTGCATTCATTTACATCACTACTTGAACATTACTCAGAAACAGAGCAGAGAACTGACCTGATACTAGGGGCAAATGACAAGAGGGGAGCTAGATATGTTTAAAATGAAGTTAGGCCTGGGCAAACAGGGGAAGGAAATGTATTGTTTTAAATTTGGGGTTGTGTGTTAGTGTCAAAATCTACCTGAATTTGCCTTAAATTACCCAAGTTCTGCATTTAGTCTGTGACAGTAAATAGTGAACCACCTCCTTATCTTTATCTTAAGACATGAACTTTTGTATCCTTGTGTTTTTGAAAAGGGTGAGTGAGAGTGGATGATGTCTGCAAACTGGTGAAGATCATCCAAATCAGAAATTGATATACATTAATCAATGGCAGAGGGAAAAATGATGAAGGTATTAAAAATTGGAATTGTCAGGAAGATACATATTTGTGGTGTGGAGGTGGATATAGGGAATTGTAAATAAAAGGCTGAAAGCATTTACATTCTTCCCTTTGGAGAAGTCTCCTTGGAGACTTATAGAGGCCTTTCCATAAGTGAGAGGATTGAAGGAAGATGGAGAGAGATGTTTTAGTAGGGCCTGTGGCGACAGTTTTAAAGTGAAAGAGGGTAGATTTAGATTGGACAGATGATGAAAATTGTACAGTGAGGGTGATATGACACTGCAACAGGCTGCCCAGAGAAGTTTTGTGCACCCCACCTCTGGAAGTCTTTGAGGACAGGCTGGATTGGTCTTTAAGAAGCCCAGTCTAGTGGAAGATGTCCCTGCCCACAGCAGGGAGGTTGGAACTAGATGATCTTTAAGGTCCCTTCCAAACCAAATCATTCTAGGATTCTAAAAGTTTCTTATAAAAAAGTCAGTCATGTTTACCAAGCAATAGAGAGGGAAAAAACAAGAGTGTATATGTATATATATATAAATACAAGTGTATGATCATATTTATCTCTCTCTATATATATATACTTGTGCTTTATTGATCTGTTTGCACAGGCAAATATTTCAGATTTAAAATATTTCAAACAAACACATTTCAAAAAATTGCAGCATTACTCCAACTTCTAACAGTTAACTTGAAGTCAACTTTTTTTCTCAGAATGTTTGAAATAGACTATGTCAATTGTCTATGCAAAGTTGATAAAACCTCATGAAAAGCAATTTACTGGTACAGATAGTATTTCTTTCAAGTCTGAAATATTCAAAATATTTTCTTTATTAATCATTTCAGCAATTTAATCTGAGATCTTCTGATTGTAAAATCAACAAAACTCCATTAGTCTGTTTTAGAGCAGAGAAGAGCTCAATATTTTTAGTGTTGTGCTGAAATTTTTCAGATGTGAGATGTCCTAAAGAATTTGTAAATAGTTAGACAGACTAGCTCTGGAGGGTTGTACACAGTAAAATTAAACCTCAGAAAACTGCTGGAAGAACGAGACTCAGATATCTCAAAGGTTCATTCATGGAAATGTTGGCTTTGAAGGGAAATGTTTTCCCCACAACTGCAGACATCAAGCATGAAAAAGAGAATTTGCTTTTTCACTCACCTCAAAAGTTTTGTCTTCGTACGTTTTCCATTAAGAAGACTATAAATGCGGATGTGTTTCCTGACATTTTACCATCTGTGATATGTAGTTTCTGAACTATCAGAAATAAAAAAAAAAAATCAGGTTTGGGAGCAGTCAATATCAGAAAGAAGAAGCAAAAATCTGATGGGACATAAAAACAATAACAGTGTTCTTATTGTAAATCGTAACAAGTAGTCTCTCAAAGACATATTGCAACAACAGCAAAACACTAAAAAACCCAAAGGCATTGAGAACTGTCTACTTTGAACACAGGTATACTGCCTTTTCAGTCAAGAGAAAAAGAGCAAGTCCTTTTTATATAGTTTCTTTTAAATTAAATTTATTCTTTACCCTAAACTGACAACACAATATAACCATTGCTGAAAAATAAACAGAATATTGATTAAAGTTTAGTTATCTTGTCTTATACTATGGTGAAAATTTTGTCCATGAACTGAATATCATGTAATTAATTGTTTTGAAAATTCACGTGTCATTTATGACTTAAAATAAAAGGAATAAGAATTAATAATAGATTTTGGCACACATTTAACTACCTACTTTATCACTCATTTTTTATTCATCTAATACTTTGCCAAAGTAAGAAACATATAAAAAATAGAAAACAACAGGTATCAAAACTTATGTCGTTCACTGAAAGATTGTTATGGCTTAGAGATATATGAATGCTATTTGGAATTATCTTTCATTTTCATTATGCAATGAATATGCTCTAAAAAATTTATTAATGCATTCATTGAACTTTACTAAAGTACAAAACAATGCAAAACAAGTTTCCCTTATAAAAGACAGAATAAAATACTATTAATTAGAAACTGTGAATATTATAGAAACAAGAGAAAAAAGTGCACATAGAGAGGTGTCAACTCATTGACAGGGAACAACAATTCGTACTTGGGAAAAAACTTATCAGTTGTATATCCTTTCTACAGACCATGTGGCTAAACATTTCCTGTTAGAGTCATTTCATTAGAGGCTGCAAAAGGATGCCTAGAGACTCTCCAGCAGAGATACAATTAGATTGAAGTTTTATTATTCTTAAACGTGTTGTGTTTCCCATTAGACAGTGATCAAAGAAAAAAATACTAAAGGAGATCTGTAGGATGCAAGATTGATTACAGACTGATTCAGCAGTGCAATCACTGTTTGGTGCAATCTCAGCATGAATGGAGTCCCCAGAGAGCATGTTGCTATCTGATAGCACTACAGTAAGGGAAAAATCAAACTACTTTTAGAAAGTAAATTGGTTGGGGTTACATTACACAGGAAAGCATTATAGCTCAGATAGTCATTCTTCCTGGAATCCAAAAGCTGGTAGTCTAAAACCATTTCCGTTTTCAGCCGCACATAAAACCCGAACCCAGAACTGTTCAGTTACTCTAGTGGAGCTAGCAGAAACAAAATACTTCTTTTGAGTTATTGCAATGGATGCAGTTAACAGTCCTTTTAATAAGCAGTTTATAGTCTCTATATGATTTTTTTTAATCTATCGTAAATTTCCATTTATGTAGTTGTTCCTTTTTTTTCTCCTTATTTCTCCATTACCCAATAGAGTTTCACATCTGGAAAACTTAGCACAGAAGTGACTGATGTTGTAAGGCATTAATATCAATTATTTGGGTTTATGAGTTAGCAAATATCCATTGAATAAAATTTTACAGCATTTGTTATCTGTCTCAAGTACTGTTAAAGCCACTGAAGGATTTTGACATGAGATAAGCACAGAAGGAAGAGACAGAATGGAGATAACACCAAGTCAGTCAGAGGCAAGATCTGGTTAGCACATCCTGGTTAACACATCCAGAAAAGAAATCTCATTGTGTCAAACTGTGTGAAGAAGCAGCTGCTCCTACACCTTTCAGCGGTCTAACAAAGATCACCCCAAGTTATAAAACAGATGATATCTGCGACCACAAATGACCACTGAAACCCCCTCAAATACACCTCAGTAGACACCTGGAACTTGGACTTTAAATTTAGCTCCGTCAGTAGGAACTTGAGATTAAGATAGTGGTAATACCATTTTCTGTGTGTCAGCTGTTCTGAATCAGCTTCTACTGGGCAAAAGGTAATTCCATCGGGGGAGATCCACTGACTCATGGACCACCAACCCAGCAAACCCACCATCTGGAAAGAAGAGAAACACTAGGCATCCAGACTAACCAGAATTAAAATTTAGGGAATCATTTAGCCAATAGAATGACAGATCTGTATATCCAATGAGCATTAATTACTTCGTTTGCTAAGATGTATAAATAGTGAAAAGTTTTGAATTATTTCAGGACCTCTACCACTGAGAAGCCCAGGGTGAATGAGGACCAACAGGATGCTGCTGGATTCACACATGGTAACTATCTGCTTCTCTCTCTCTCTCTCAAATTCATTGTTAAAAATATCCAAAGTATTGATTTCAACATATCATCATGTTTGCTCCTTAATTTGAGCAGAGGGATCTCTCACTATCTTTAAACATGTTGACATCAGCCATGTACTTTTTCTTTAAAGCCATAGTATGCAAATGTCCTCCAGGAATGTAAGTCCACATTAACAGCTCCTATATGTATGCTGAGGAATAGAAATCCAAATTTTAAAATTTCAGAGAAGCCTTAAAGCCTTTGCCAGTAGTGTACTAGAAAACTATTCCTATAACAATTATTTTGGGAAAATGCATGTTTTCTTCAGATAGTTCTAGACATCTAGAAAAAGAGGGAAGAAGTTTACTTAGATGTTTACACTTTTTATATACCAAAGGTTTGTGTTTCAATGTTGTTCTATACTTCTCAGTAGATTATGACACAGATTTTTTGTTTAATTCTTTAGGTCTTTACACATAACCTAAGTGTTTTACGGAATTAATTGTATACAGTTCCATATATTTCTCTTGTTTTGAATACAGCTATATAAAAACCTGTGCTACAGCTTTATGCACTATTTTTCTTTATTCTTAACACTATCTCTGTTACACTAGTTTAAGAGGAATGAAGGAGGATGAAAGGGAAATGATAGCTGCTACCAGAACCTCAGCCAGTGGAGACTCCTCAACATCTGCACTATTCATAGAACGTCACAGGAAACCTATGTTGTACTTTTGCTTCCTTAGTAAGAGAAAAAATTAATGGCAAATGGTAAATATAACATAAAAAAACATGCAGCTACTTCTCCTTAGAAGAAATGCATAAAATGCATGTATTTGAAGAGTAATGTCATTAACAGGATTGAAGAATTAATTAAAGAAATTAATTGAATGAGAAAATAATTTAATTTCTAAAATAAACAGCCCTTTATTTTTAAAATTAGTTTTTATCTCAATAAACAGATTACTTTTTAGTTGAGCACACTCACTTTAACATATTTTGTGGCATCAGGAATGATGCATTAACTTTGAGATTTATGACCATTTTGGTAAATAATCCTTCACAAATCATTGTGTATAGCTCATAATTACTGTTCATCCTATTTTAAATTTATAATTAAATAATCAATATATAGACTATTTTCTCCATTATTGATATTAGTTTAATATCAATACATATATCAATATCTTGACAAGATTTAATTTTGATATCTTACCATATCTATAGTGATGAAAAAATAATTTTTTTTTTTGTACTTGATGTATTCATACATATATATCTTTGGGCATTTTTAATCTCCAGAAGAGATGACTAAGAAGGGACCTCAACAATGTCTATAAGTATCCTAAGGGAGTGTGTCAAAGACTCTGCTCAGAGGTGCCAAGCAATAGGACAAGAGGCAATGGGCAGAAACTGATGTAAAGGAAGTTGCACCTGATTGTCAGGAAGAACTTTTCTATGCAGGTGATTGAGCACTGGGACAGATTACCCAGAGAGGTTGCGGGGTCTCCCTCACTGGAGGTAATCAAGAATCATCTGGATACATTCAAGAATCATCTGGATCTGGTGCAATGTGATCTGGGATGTCCCTGCTTGGCCAGTAAGTTTGGATGACATGTCCTACTCTCATTCCACTTCCAACCTTAGTCATTCTGTGATTCTGTAATAACATATACTATAGCTATTAGAAAGAACAATATTTTTCAGTGCCTACTAGCCCACATTTCTCCACCTACATAGCTGGAGTGTTAGACAAATGACAGGCCAGGTACTCAACCAGACAGAAGTACAATTTTCTATCTTAAGAGAAAACAGACACTTAAGGGACAGATGAGGAAGAGAGACCTTTCCCTTACTTAGCAAGATGATGAATAACAAGGCCATCAGACTGCTCAGGATCCTGAATAGGAGCACTAAAGGAACTCTTTGGACTGCTCAGAAAAGCTATCTGGGCAGGTGGTAACTTGAGGAGTTAGCCAGGTCTCACACCAGCCAAGGAGGACAGCTGGGTTTGAGGCAAGATGAGAAGCCAAGCATTCTGCCTCATTTCTAGCCAACCCACCATCCTGGGGTCCAATTGGCAAGATAGTGGCTGAGCATCGTGGCAGAAAATCAGATTAACTAGCAGCTGGCTGCTTGGTCAGGCTATCAGCATTTCTGATTTTCATTGGTGTTTCTGACAAAATCTACATGTTCCCAAACAACCGTTCAATTCCATTCAAAAAGAAATTTTCCTTGATTAAAACCTTTGGAAAAATAACCTCACCAGCTCTAGCTGAATATAGCCATATAGCATATAGAACAGATATATGGTGAGCAATATTGTTATATCTCAATGTAATCACATATAAGTATTTTATTGACCTCAGAAATTCTTTCTTTGTGAGATTTCCAGATACCAAAAATAGGTGAATTACTTATCTGCCAGAAAATGTCTGGTTTAGGCCTATTCTTCTGCAGTATTTTATCTTTTTTTTCAGTTTCACTCACATTAAAAAATAACTATAACAAAATAACAATTCCCCGTACAATATTTGAGTCTTGGATTTAAAAAATGATAAAATTTTTGGTTGACATGAAGACATTATTTCCTTTTTGTTGACCCCCCCTCAGGCAGTAAGTAGTTTTTGATTTCATCAGGGCACATGAATAGAATAGAATAGAATAGAATAGAATAGAATAGAATAGAATAGAATAGAATAGAATAGAATAGAATAGAATAGAATAGAATAGAATAGAATAGAATAGAATAGAATATTTCAGCTGGAAGGGGCATACACTAATCCAGTCTGAATGACTGACCACTTCAGATCCACATCAGAAGTGTTTACTTTAACTGCTCTAATTATATAACTGATTTTTAAAAATCTCCTTATTTTGCCTGACCAGGCATGTTGCTACTACCCAACTCTTCACAAGAGACAAACCTTCAATTTTATAATGTTGCTTTCATTTCAAATATTCTTACCAAGGTGAAACCTTACACATAAACAGACTAACTTCATCTGCAATGAACAACAAACAAAACCATCCAAGCATCTCTGGAGAAAAAAACTGAGGACAGCTTTTTTAACTCTTGGAGCTACTTCTCATTCTAGTTTGTGACAGCACTGAAAAATAACCAAAGGCTATATCACTATATAGAGATGTTGAAATGGGACGAAAAAGACGGAAACAGTAAATCACGTTTCTACATTCCTTGGGAATCACTCTGGGCTTCTCTAACTGAGTTTCACCAGGTCATTCCTCTATTGGATTAAGAGACAGATGGAGGAAAAAAGGTAAAAGTAAGAAACAGATGCTCTGTACAGCTTGATCCCCTGCTGATCTCACAGATAGAACAGCAGGTGCTTGTGCTACTGCAAGCAGCTAAAAAGAATACACAGATCATCTCAGGCTACCTCTGTACAGTTCTAGTGAAATGTTAAACTGATTTTTTTTCACGTACAAAACTTATTAAGATATTGCACAACACATTAAAATTTAATAAGTTCTCTCTGTGTTTTGTGGACAATTACTTAAATGTGGGACTTCTCCAGATGTCTGCTTTGCCACGACTCAGTAAATATTTGATCCATTGTACTATTTATCCTTCTTCTATAGGGCTGTATCACGGGATATTTACTCCTGTAGGTGATGTGATTTTCCTGGTGAAAATTTTATCAAAATGCATTCCCTTGAAAAACTAATTTTTTGACTAAATCTTCTTTTTTGACCAAAAAAGCATAACTCTTCGAAAATTCTTTGTCATCTCTAAGAGATGACAAAAGTGAGACTAAAGAATTTGAATATATAGTTATTGAATAAAATTAACTTATGCTAGAGACTTAAGTTTTCATAAATCACTTATCATTGTATGATTTAATTCCATGATGCTAAACAGAAGCAACAATTTTTTCTTTTTTTATTCAACACCCTGATAAAAAGCAATTTTCTTCCTGAAGCTGCAGAGGTTGTCATTCCTCCAACTGTTAATAATTTACTTTTCTCACTGAGTAGAAATTTCTATTCCTTCAGAATTTCTAACTTATTTTCTTTTGAGTGAAACCTTCTGAGATTTAGTAAAAAAAGAGTTACATGAGCTGAAATAGTTTAAATAGATTTTGCTGTCCTGTGGAAGCATTTGTCTGAAATAAGTTGAATAATCCATGTAGCTGACCTAACAAATTAGAAAGACAATGTAGGTGCAGTTTAACTCACCCTGAGAGTGTATTATGGCCTCCTTCTTTGATGTATTCACTGCACAGAAGTTTAGGAATGCTTAAAGCTGTGTATTTGTCAAAGTGGGTCCAAAACATTTTCTTGAAATTGTATTTTCTTGAAATTGTGATATTTGCAATGATCTTTGAATGGTTTCTATTATCTATGTGAATAGATAAACATACATTGTTATTTCTAGAGTTACAGAGTAAGCAGGAAAACTAATGAGTGTTCTCTTGCTCAAGGTCTTCTGTGAAATCTTGGCACCACTGAAACCTGTGGAGCCAGAATCTCTATTTTTGATACTGTTCTCTTACACTCTGTCAGTTTCTTGCATGAGAAGTAAGATTCATAAAAATAATGACAAAAAATACTATGTGGACACAGGTTTTAACCTGAGAAGATGCAATGGGAAGGTGTTTCCGGGAAGAAGGTATTTCCAGGAACATTTAATTCAGATGGATTTAAAAATGGCATTTTAACATGTTCCTGTAAAACAATGGTGCGTATCTTCTCATTGCTAACAGATTATGATTTTGCCATAGGGAAATCTGGCAGTTCAGAAGTTTTAAGAGCAGAATGACAGAATTAACCATATAAAGACTAAAATTTAGTTATTAAGGTGGGATGTGTACAACATGAGGATTTCTGGTTTTAGTTTATGGTGTCTATCCAACAACACAGAGGTACTGCACAGAACACATAGAGATCAGGACATGTGCTGTAGTGATCAGCACCAGCAGTTCAGGAGAAAAAGACACTAACACTGAGACTTCAGAGTATCCACATCCATACATCTCAGTTCCAGTTTAGATGGGTAACAAACAGCAACCTTTTACAGACAAGTAGATTTCTCCTTATTTAAATTGATCAGTGGTCATTATCTGGGGCAGTACCACCTGCTGGATCCTTCTTCAAATAAATAAAAGTAAAATTGTTAATAGGTCTTTGCTTCTTTTCCAAATGCACCTAAACTATTTGAGAGGGCAGATGTATTTTAGAGCTTTCAGATAAGCCTCTCATACAATCATTATCTTTTCTCTGCTTGCTCTGCCAACCCATAACTGAATCATCTAATGAATCACAGCTGTGCAGGTGTTCTAAAAGTCTCTTTTTATTTCAGGAATACTCTTGAGTAGGCTTCACCTCCAAAGTATTTGAGGTTTTATTTGGTCAAAATATGAGTTCAAACTAGTGTCTTCTCCTTGCCGCTCACTACAGCAATATTTCAAACAGATATAGAAGATGAGATGAAGCCAGTGAATGTCACAACACAGAGCATCTCAGACTGTAAAAAAGTGGATGAAAAGTGTTATAGGACTTTTTAAAAATGTTACCAGCATGTTGTCAACTTATAATGAAAGGATCAGTGCAAACAAATAAAAACTCCCCAAAATAAAGCAGACCACTATTTTATTGCTATCTATGAATAAAAGAGCACAGAAAGAGCAGAATTTATTTTGTTGATTATTTTTGTATTTGTTGTATTACTTTCCTTGAAACAACAGGGAATTCTGAGTTAGTTTCAGATTGAGAAATGATACTTTGGTCACCTGTCAGTGAGAGCCAGCAAAGACAACACATACTTCTTTATTCTAGAATATACAAAATATGTATTTCTAATACAGCAACAAAGAATGAATTATTTTGCTTTGTAATCTACAACTTTGCTTATGTACTTTTAATTCTTCTATCTAGAAGTTTTTGTTTAGTAGTGATATGGGCATTGGAAAATTCCTTTGGGCCAGGGAACTTCAGAAACATATACGTCCCAAACAACTCTTAGGAGAATGCAATGCAACTGACTGCTGTCAAAAATTAATAATCATTGCATGGGGTCTGAAGCAAAAGGTAATAATATATTAAGTAGTACAAAAAGATTGCCTGTAAAGAAGTAAGCAAAGAACTTTGACAGAAACAGGACTGAGATAATTATTGTGTACAAATATAATCCTGTAAACTGTAAACTATAAAAATCAGTGAGAGGGTGAAACTAGATGATCTAGTTCCTTCCAACCCAAACCATTCTATGATGCCAGTTTTAGCAGCAACTTAAATAACTTTCATATTGAAAATGTAATACTGTGGGAAATAAAATGTCATTTACCCTATTTGTCATTAGCAACATAAAGTCATAACAATCATATTCTTTCATGCATGTTATTTTTATGTATCAGCCTTGAAATAGGTATCCTCTTTTCTTTGCCATCAATTCTGACACTATCATTGCACTTACAATGTTTGGTATAGCAGTAAAAAGCTGAAGCAGAAAAAACATAAATAAAAATTTATTAAAGTACTTCACAAGATAATTGTGTGTATTTTTTTTTAGCATTGGATTCTTTATCCCTCTAGCTACTTATTGCTGTGACAGTTACTGACACATGTCCTGACAGAAATGGAATTTTCTAGACAGCATGACTGAGCAGTTGAGCACTCAGCAGTTGCTGAACTGAATGTTTCCTCTCTTAAATAAAGCCATGGGGGAAATAGTCATCATTCCTGTCAAGACCAAGCCCAAAAAGTTTACACAAACAACATATTATTGGCACATAAATCTGCAATCTCAGATACAAGTTTGGGTAAAAACATTATGTCAACCTTTGAGACAATTAATTGCCCCTTACCACAACTTCATGTCACATTTTCTATGATAATATTCATCTAAATCTTTTTATAACATCTTATAAACAATTTAAAAAAAATCCATACTAGTTTGTTCTTCCTGTTCTGCTGAAATAAGGTGGTGAATTTTGGGAAATCGTGCAGAGAAGCAAAAATTAGTTTATCATCTTGCACAGTTGTGGTACCCTGTTAATTAATCAGCTTTGGAAAATCAAACAGTATCTTGAAGTTCGGTATATTCCATGCCAATCAGGACTATTCAGTTTATTAACTATATACTGTGAAACCAAATAAAACTTGGCAACTTGTAGTTATGTGACCAGACAAATCCTAAACAATGGAAGAAGGCTCAGATTCACAGAATCATTTAGGCTAGAAAAGACCTCAAAGATTGTTGACCAACCTTTGACAGATCCCCACCTTGTCAAATACACCATGACATTAAGTGCCACATCCAGTCATATTTTGAACACCTCCTGATATGGCAGCTACACCACCTCCCTGGGGAGCCCATGCCAGTGCTTTACAAACATTTCTGTGAAGAAATATTTCCTAATATTTCATCTAAAGTTCTCCTGACATAGCATAAGGCCATTTTCTCTATCTCTTTCCCTAGCTGCCTGGGACAAAAGGCTGACCCCTATCTTACTACAACTCCCCTTCAGGTAATTGTAGAGTAATAAGGTCCCTCCTGAGCTTGCTTTTCTCCAGACTGAACAACGTGACTTCCCTCAGCTGCTCCTATGTGATTTCTACCTTGGACCACCTGAGCACAAATGATGTCACTGTGAAGCTCAAGGGAGAATGTGGGGGCTGGCCACAACTGCTGGAAAGGAAATCAAATATCACAACATAAAGGGGACCAGGGGATAGGATTTGATTTAGATATATAGCTGCATGAGTTAAGTGAATCAATTGGTATATCACATGAGTGCATTAATTACTTGTGTAAGCAACCTTCTCTGAAGTACCTGGGGAAAAAAAAAAAAACAAAACAAAAAAAGAGGTCCATGTTACTTTGACCAAGCTCGACCAGCATGGGACAAATGTATACATCAGAACATAACAAAAAGCATAAAAACTAAACAATACCAAAATTAACTCTGGAGAGAGCAAAAGGTTTCATCTATATTCAACCTGTATATTCCTTCCCACTGGGGACAACCAGTACCATGATGGTGAACATATTTTAGACTGTTGATAAGAGTCAGGTTGGTACTGTGCTCCAACTGCATGTCATTGTGTTTATTACATAATTGTCATTATGATTTATTACATTTCTATGTGACCCTGATAAAATCTTTTGTAATGTCAAATAAATTTAAATAAGTAAATTTAGTATTAAGGCACTAAACCCACCTTACGTGGAATATCCAAAAAACTTGCTTGGACATGTACAGGATATTGAGAGATTACTGCTCTGAAAATTGCTAAACTAGATACTGCTGCAAGTATAATGTGGTGTCATCATTTTGACACAATAATTGATTGCTGAAAATAATAAGGCTAGTAGAATGGACCAGACTTATGCTAATGACATTGCAAATTCTATCCAACAAGTTTTCTTCCAGAGAAAAAAAAATCTCAAAACCAGTCAATGATAGCTATTACAGAAACCTCACAACAGAAAAAACAGAACAAACCCAACCCCAGAACCTAGAGTTGGATCTAGCATCAAGGATCTAGTTCTGTTAGAAGACTTACCAAAGTTACAAAAAGAAAAGCTATGAATGTCCTGATACATTGATAATTTGGGTCAAATACCCCAAGACCGGGAAGAAAATGGAAACTCTGAAGAGAAATGTATCTATTAGATTGTGCATTATCTTCAAAATAAAGGGTTAGGAATATTATAATTTAGGCATCTGCATCCATGAAAACACTTGAAAACATCAGTGCTCTGTTGTTGTTTCAATGATGAAGTAGTATTAACTCAGTTATCTTCTGAAACCACATCTAGTTTGTAAAGGATGTATAATCACAGAATCACTTAGGTTATAAAAAGCCTTTAAGGCCATTGAGACCATCTCCAAACCTAACACTACTAATCCCATCACTAAACCATGTCTGCAACTGCCTCATATTTTAAACACTTCTGGGAATGGTGGCTCAACCACTTCCTTGGGAAGCCTCTTCCAATGTCTGACACCCCTTTCAGTGAAGATTTTTCTGATGTCCAATCTCAAATACCCCTGGTACAACTTGACACAACCTCCTCTTATCCTATTACTTGTAACTTGGAAGAAGCAACTCCCACTCCATTACAACCTCCTTTCAGGTAATTGTAGAGAGAAATAAGGTCTCCCCTGAGCCCTCTTTTCTTCAGACTAAGCAGCCCCTCAGCTGCTCTCCTAGGACTCACTCTCTAGACCCTTCACCGGCTCCATTGCCCTGCTCTGGACTTGTTCCAGCACCTCAATGTCTTTTCTTGGAGTGAGGGACCCAGAACTGGACACAGCATTCCAGACATAGTGGGATCATCACATCCCTGGTCCTGCTGGCCACACTATTTCTGAAACAAGCCAGGATGTCTTTGGCCTTCTTCGCTACCTGGTTTCAGCTGCTGTTGACTAGCAATCCCAGATCCTTTTCATCAGGCAACTTTCCAGTTCCTCTTCCCAAAGCCCATGGTGCTTCATGGGAATGTTATGACAAGCACTTGGCCTTGTTGAACCTCATACAACTGCCCTTTGTCCATCAATCCAGCCTGTCCAGATCCCTCTGCAAATGTAACAGTGTGGTGCTCCAGCCCCATTCTGCATTTAATAGCTATATACCAAAGGATATTTTTCTAAAGCCATTGTTTCTGCCAGATTGAATCTGCAATCTGATAGAAATATAAGAGATATAGAACCATAATGAAGCAAGGATGGGGGAATATATGTCAGTAAACCAATTCAGCTCTTTTCAACTATGCTGAAAGCCCTCCTCAGTGAGGCACTGTGAATGTCAAAGGAAGCATGAAATATCTCCAGTGCCAACTCGTATGAGTCACATAAGGGTGATTAATTGATTGAAATCCATATGCATTCTTAACCTTTCTTGCCTCTCTGTTTAACTAATTGCTCTTTAACATTTTCTTCTTCACATATCCCTGGTGAATGTATTACGTAGAAAACTTAATCCAATTTTCCTTTCTTCTCTAACTGATTCTACTTTGTTTTCTGCCTATGATGTAGTGACTACAGAGGACACCTTCTTTACTCTTATGCAATATTCTGCAGTTTAATTCTAATGGGCCAAGCTTCATCTCAGCTATCATTAGCAGTGCAAAATCTAGTCACATACATCCAATCAGTCATTCTGGTTTCCTGCCTTCACTGGTAAATGACACCGAGAAGGTGATACATTCCATATATTAGAGACATCAGTCTCACAGTGGGAGGACTTGACTTCTGAAATACTTTGTCTCCCCCTCTCTTTCTCTTTCTCTGCTATCTAGAGATGGGTTGTTTTTTAGGCTGTGCTCATAATTTGGCTTCCAGAAATCTAATTTTAGGGGAACAGCATTATCTGCCTTGGTTCTTTGACACCCTGAACGTAGTTGAAGATACTCTGTGTTTACAAGACTCAAAACTGGTTTTTGAAGCAAGTATATAAATGTCAAAACCCTAATTTCTCTAATCAACATGCACGAATTAATTAACTTTTTGATTTTTACCCCATGATGCATTATTAACATTTATATATTCCTCCAAATGAACACTATACAGAAAACAAGGTACCTGAAAGAATTGACTTTTTTTCCCTGTACTTGCAATACATAATGATCATACAAAGCATGTGACAGTTAGGACTGAAATTCTTGATTGAATAATTGACTGTAACAGTATATTTTTTAAAGAAAAATTATTAGATTTGATAGCTTTACATGGAAGAACATTTCAGGAAATAACATGAGAGATTCCAATGAGGAATAGTCTAAGAAGCAAATAACTTATTCATATCAGACCTCAAACATCATGTTAAAAAAAAAAAAAAGGTGAGGTAAGAGACAAAATTGGACTATTTGTAGAAAATTGTGTTAATTTCAACTTCCTTATTGGAATCGGTGAAACTTTCTTCTTTTGTTTTGTTTGTTTGTTTATTGGCTGTTACTTTTTTTTTTTTCATTTAATCTAATGAATAATTTTCCATTTCATCTTCATTCAGCTTAACATTGAAATGTTAGGCAGACTGGTCTAAATATCTGAACTGCAGCACAGAAAACACAAACTGGTAGTTCTTAGGTAGAGCTCTACTCATGTCAGATTTGTGCCATTTAATATGCAAAGTTCCACTTCACCCCCCCAACCTGTTTTCTCAGTGGAGAAGCTTTGATAGAAGTAACACGCCAAGCTTTCTTCCTGTGCAGAGGTATAGAAAATTCTGAACTTCACAGTCTCTGTTTTCTGTTTCCACTCCATTTCTCTTTATGCTAACCAGGGTCTACCATCTATAAGCAGAGTAACATACAAGAATGGTAAGGTTAGCAACAATATTTTTTATGGGGAGCAGAATAATATTTTTACATATAACAGGAGGAGCTAGTTTTATCACAGACTTCTTTTTTATGTTACTGTATTTTTCTTTCCCCTTTTATAAATTAACAAAAGTAACAAAAACAAGAACAATGATAAGCAATTACATTTTTTCCAAGATGCCAATAATAAGAATTAAGAATCTTGACATTCTGAGACCATATCAATTTTTATAATATGTTGTCCTGGTTTAGGGCAAATTTGGGAGAGGGAAAGAAAGGAAAATAAACAAACCTCTAGATGAACCACCTCTCCCCTTAGCTGAATCGGGATAGGAAAAAATAATTTCCTTGGTAGAAAGTGGAAAAAATTGTTTATTTAACAGATAAAACACTCCCCAGCCCAACAGATGAAGAAACAACCCTGAACAACAAAAAAACCTCTCGCCGCTCCGCAGAGATGCCAGAAAGTCTCTCTCGTAGCTGTAGCTCGGTTTAGCTGCTGTCGGTTCCTCTGGTGGAAAGGCCGGGCCCAGTCCAGGCCTGGTGGCCAAGGGCTGAGCTCCTGGTGCCCTTTTGGGTGTTTAGTCCAGAGCAGGTTCAAATGGTTTCAAGAAAAAGGAAAAAAAAAAACGCAGTTCTGAGAACTTCTCTGCCTCGTCTAGCAAAAAAACTAACAAAAAGCAAAGGAGAGCTCTCTTCTGCTGCCCACAACACACAGGCTGTGTGAGTCTGAAAGCTGCAGACTCTTATCTTTATGTTTTGAAAACAACTGCCTCAGGAATTCCAGTGTGTCTTCTTCACTCTCAGATCCAATTTTTAAAGGTACAACACTTATTTCTGAACTAAACAGATGAATGGGGTTACAATTTAGCATCAACCCAGGACATATGTGTTTACAATGAGAGAGATACAGATGACATAATTTTCAAATGTTATTACTCACAAAAGAAAACACTAGCATAGACAGATTGGTTCCCTTTATGTTTTATCTGCTGTATCTAGTGAGGGAAAAAAAAATAAATATTTATATATATTACAAAAAGTGTTTGCAATGTTTATTTTGATATGACATATGTGCTGGTGTTTTTTTAATAGAAATCATAGCAATACTAAAAATCACAGAAATGAAGAATGATAAATTAAGATCAAATAAAGCATGATGGCATTTAATCTTAAGTAAATGATATTTTGTTTGTGATCATGGAGTGATATATTCTCTGATACAGCAGTGACTACTGTTATGTCCTTAATATGCAGTACCTGTTTTACTGAAGACTTCCAAACTATTTTTATTGTCTGTCATTGAAATATACTTTCAGGAAAAAGGAAAAAGAAAAAGAAAATTTAAATTTTTTTAGAAAGACCTTTCTAAATTTCATAAATGTTTTGATCACGTTTAGATTTTAGAAAAAGAAACAATCAAGTCCCAATTTATATTATAGGATGACATAAGAGGATGTCTCTACTTTTACAACTTAGATCTGTTTTTCTAGACATAATCTCATTTACAGTTGTCAGGAATAACTAGCTTTCTATGGAAATGCACAGATAACAGATTTCCTACAGTATCACATTCAGATATTTTAAATTCTAGCTGATTCTAAGCATAAGCATGAAGCAAAATATATTTAAATTAGCTTTTTAAAGTAATTTTTACTAAAAGATAATTCAGGATATCAAACTTGTAGTGAAATGTTTCAAAATATTGTCTTTTTATGCACTCTAATGTTCTGTGTTGTCTCGCACTCATTAGATAGAGAATTTAAAAGAAAATAAATGTAGCGAGTGTATCCTTAGTATCTTCTGTGATGCATCATTTCACCACTAGGGAAATGTATCCATTAATTGCTTAATAGATATTCTACTACGAAGGTAAACAACTCAGTTGCAGTCCTTAACATCAAAAAATTCTTATGTCAGAATAAACTGTGCAATATAGATTTTTCTTGAAGTATGGAAACCTTGTGACCCACTTCTGTAAATATAACTGCTTTCCATTCACTGGCTGCCCAGAAAAGTGAGTGCCTTGGAGACCTCTAAAGCATATTGATGGAACACTCTCCTGAAGTCTAATGTAAGCTACTGTGTGTTTGACCATACAGCAAAAATAGAAAAGATTAAAAAAAAAAAAAAATCCAATCAAAAAATAAAAACTTATGCAGAAATCTATTTCAGATTTTTAAGCAGCTTTTTATTGCACGGTACCTATCTATAGTAGGTATAGTAGGTATTTATAGCACAGAACTAAATTGCCAACTAAATGTTGAAATTATTTTTATACAACATAAATGATTATTTTTAATTATTTCCTGGCAAAAAAGTAAAACAGAACATACAATATAGACAGTACACAGATAATTTGCACATTTTTAAAAGCTATCACTAACACAATTATTCCTAGAACTTGACTAAGGAGTTTATCACAGCATTTCAAGCAGCCTACTGTATCTGATTTTTCAGCTCTTTCCAGAAGAGGGATTTTAAATTATTTAGAAAGATGATATTTCTCAAAAGCTTTAGTAAGCATATCCTGTTCATTTTGTCTGTGCATTCCACCTTTATGAAAATTATTCAATCATCTCTCATACTATGTCAATATCAGGTAAAAGCTAACATTTGCATTACAGTTTCTACTAAATTCATATTCGCTTAAGACTGTACACAATGAGTGCCATCAAAATGTTTCCAGCATCCAGGGTTTTGGTGGAGACAAAATGCCCCTCTAGATTTGGGGGAATATAGACTTAAATATTAATTTGTTTTCTAAGTAGGGTTTTAGCATATATATTATTGAAGTTACAGTGTAGCGATATGGACAGAGTGCTGCTAGTGTGCTTATCAAAACCAAATTTTATAATACCTGTAGTAATATTATTGTTGCTGACTTCCAGGTCTACTAGGCTGTAGTGCTGTACTACACTCTTTCATAGCTGAATTCCCCAAATCAACCTATTAATTATTTCAAGTCATTGAGATGCATATAATCTACAAAAGGTTTCATTGGCTCCTTCCCATGAGGAAACATTGACTTACTGAATGATTTTTGAGCATCTCTAATTACCTTTTATTTTTAAGCATGCATGTTGTCTTGAAACTGTTGCAATTAAAATCTTGACATGGGCAAAGGAAATGGACCATATAGGGAGTGAAGAACTCATTGTTGAACAATATGTATCCTCCTAAAAATCATTCTAATAAATCAGATTATTGAATTCAGATGGAAAGGTTCATTCACAGGAAAATGAAACAGTAATGCAGCCTACTCTACTCCCTGGTATGTCTGTATGTCTTGTAGTGCAATGCACACTCCTAAAGAGCTCCTCTGGGTCCCAGGGCTTACATTTCTGTATGTCTTAAGCAGACTGTTAAGGGGAAATTATGACATGATAACATCATCTTGATAATAAATACCTAATATGCTTACTTAAGTATTGTTCTGGAAATTATATTCTAATCTTCTTTAACTTGGTATTTAAAATGAGGAAATGGCTACAAATTGGAGGTGAAAATGCACATTTAAAAAGTGTGGTAGAAATAAAATTATTCATATTAAGATATAGAATTTGTAATAGTGATTTTAGTTTTTGAATACACTATGTCTGTCCACATAGAAGTAGTCAGACTGCAACAGGACTGCATAGAGGAGTGCAGTCTTTAGGTTGCTTATTTTTTTATATTTTTCATGGTTGTTTCAGATTCTATTCTTTAATTATTTCCTTTAAATATTGACTTCTCATTGTTAAGGTGAAAAATTTGTCTTTTTAGAAACGAATGCTGCGTTTAATGGCTCATTTTTTTTTTAATGTGGTTTATATTTATAGTTTTTTCTAGCTTTCCATGAGTTCTGATTATATATTGCAAACTCCAGGGTTCCTGATTCACTCAGGAAATTTTCACTTTCCACATGCATGCTAGTGACAATTTGCTCTATTTTTCTTTAGAAGCTTCCATTCCTGAAGTATCCTTAGCATTGCCTGGCTTTTTTTAAATCACCTATGTCTGGATGTCATTTTATATTCTTCAAACAATCAGTAAACAGGGAAAAAAGAATTTGGTTTGTTTGTTTGTTTCAAAAAGATATTGTGGATACAGTATCGTTGTTTAAAACACATTCTTTATTTAGAACGGTATATGTAGTATGGCTCCATGGCTTTGCTAAATGTTGAAAGTTCACTTTTCAAGGTCAATTTCATTGTACTGGATATCTTGAACTCAGCAACATTTTTGTTAGTCTTTTCTATCCCATTAAATGAGATCTCTGCTTTACTAAGGAGTAAAAATAAAATTTTGAGTTCAGTGTATTTAATATCCAATCCAATCTTTTCATAATTACAAGTAGTCTGTGATCTGACCATTCTTTGAAGAGCTGAATATTAAATAAATTATTATTAAACTGCTCAAAAATTGATATTTTTCTTCATAATAGAAAAAAAAAAAAATGGATGGGTACTGCAACAAGTTCTATCTTCACAAGGTTTTACTGTGAATTAATCCCTGCATGGGATGGGACAATCAAAGCATAGGATTTACATATGTTAAATATATTTTCTTTTCTGTCCTTGTGGATTATACTGTTCCATCCATAAGAGTGGCAATTAGACATTTTTAAGAGTAGAGAGAATGTTAGCAATTAACCTGAGAAATCTTTCACTGTTAAGATGAAAGCTTAGTCTTTCATTCTAATAACGTGAAGACTTTCCTGATTATGAAAGGGCAATCAGAAGATCATGAGAGCACAAGATGGATCATTTTCTTTCTGTCAAGGTTACACACTGCAAGAAAGGACTGGGTATCCAATAAATCCTTTTTCACAGAATTTGTTCAATTCTTTGCTGTTGCTTCTGAAAGTGATAGTGAGATAACTTTGGAACTGAAGTTCTGGAACCTGAGTGGACTGGTGTGTGGAAAACTTCAAAGAATCAGTTTTGGATAGGGAGTTAGACTATCAAATACTGATCTCTTTAGGGAATGGAGTGATTCAGCCTTCCCACAAGAATCTGAATGATGTGTAAATGTTCTGGGGAAGATTTCAGTTGAAAGGTATACTAACCAAGGGATAAAAAAAGGTAAAGCTACTGTGAATCTGGAGATTGTAGTCAGAAGTGCTCTTTCAGTTTTCTCTCAGGTAGCTGAAAAATACCTTTGGCAATTTGGCTTTCGCTATGGTTTGGGTTGAAGTATTTCTTTTTTTTTTTTGTTTATTGTTGTTGTAGGTTTTTTTTTTTTAATAAAAATAATTTCTCTTTTGCTTATATAAATACTAACAAACCCAGGCCACCAATTTGTATTCTTATAAGTATTATGTAAACATAGTGAATGTTGAAGAGTGACAAGTAACTGGAAATGAAATTCAAACAGCATAAACTATCATAATTAGCTTCTCAATAATAACTTATTTAATAATTTTTATTAATTTTATTAATTAATAAAAAAAGAATTATCTGTAAAAATTGATTATATGAGGGACCAGACTTCAATCTATGTAGACTAATATTGAAGATTCATAACAATGTTTCTTTTTAACATGAGATATCTCTGATAGAGGTATCACTGTTAAGGACTTTTTTAGAAGCTTATCAGGGCATTATATATTTGTTTGATTTTCCATTTTTAATAGAAAGATTGCAAAGAAGAACAGTGATTAAGGCTACCATTCACTGTGAGAGACAAAACAGAATATAAGAAAATTATATCACACAGGGAAAGTAAAATTACTTGAGAGACATGTACATCAATACAGTGAAATTGCTAAGGGAATTCTCTGAAAATTGCTGGTAAAACACATTTTGATCATCCCATACTTCATTTTTGATCCTTAATAGACAAGCAGGAGGATCATACTTGATCAAACAAACAAGAAAGCAATTGTTGTTTTCAGAACTAATTGTCAGTATTTATTTTTCCATGCTACCCTTTCATAAAAGTTTATCTGCTAATTTCTCTCTCCCATTTCTGAATTGTTAGCATGTACTGCAGACCACAATCTGAAGGTTAATAAAGATGTATTAATAATATATTGCATTTCATAAAAGGCAAATTACAGGTGGAAATACTAATGAAAGACTGTAGGCACTGCATTGATCAATATCTTATATATAAGCTGAGAAAAGGTGAATTAGTTAAGGTGAAACCTGAAAACTTAGGATAATGCTAGTTATATTGGTATTATTACATGACATGATATGATTTCAATTCCATTTTTTAGCAGAGGATTACACTAACTGAGCCAAAAGACATGTCAGAGCACCATATTTGTTTCCAAAATAATTATTTTTCTTTAAATAACACACTGCTCAAAAATATTCCCCTCTTTTTTTTGTTGGAGGCAATGATCTAGAGTTCAGTCTTCCTGCTGTCAGTCTGTCATTAACTCATAGAGCTGGGAAGTAGGTACAAATACATCTGAGAGGTTCTGAGGGAGCCATAGCTCTTTCTGAATCCAGATATTCAATACTGTGTTTGATCTGCAAATAAGGGACATTAAGCCTATATAAAACACTTTTGTATGTTAAATTACAGAGAAGTTACTGCACTGCTGCTGTGAGATTTTAATAGAACTCTTGAAATCAAGGTGTATGATAAGCAGAAACTGACATATTGCATTATGTTAGGGGAAAGGAGAATGAAATTCCTGGTACGCAGCCAAACTCACATAATAAGCATCTAAGTAGTTAAAGATTAAATTCCCCACAGGACTGGAAACTTCAGGTTCATTGTTGTTTGCACAGCCAACATATCCTGTTATACAAGTGGTAAATATTAGCCTTTTTTCCTGATCATATCTGCAGAGCTACTGGTGTGGTTTGCTAGTAAGTGTGTTGGAAATAATGGATAAAGAAATATGTAATCTGCAAAAAAAGCCCAAAAACAACCCCTCCCCAACGTAAGTACCTCTGAAAACCTTATAGACCACCAGTAAATTTTACTCTCTAATAAAGCACAGAAGATCTATTAACAAAAAAATTTCAGATTTAAATTTATAAAGCTCAATAATAGTATCTCAGGTAGGGTAGGGAACTTTTTCCTGAATATTTGAATATTCTACTAGGATACAGAGAAGAAAATTTACTTCTGAGATTCAAAACCAGTCAAGGTTTAAGGAGAAAGACAGTATACAAGTAAACACAGCAAGAGCAACAACCCATCAGTGATGGGGGACAGACACTGAGTTGATGGTTCCTTTTCCTTTCAGTTTTGCATTTATTTATTCATGATATGCCAAAATAAAATATCAGTAACTTTTTTCTGCCACAATGTTATTGTTTCTTCTTGCTTTACTAAAATCCAGGCCTCGGTACACAGCAATACCTGATTTTGCCATCATCTGCCGTCTGCTGCCTTGAGCAACTGACAACACAGCTTTGCTTAAAACTGCTCTGTTCCTGCCTATTGTGGCAGAAATCTCTCTGCTGCATAGATATTTAAGAATGCTTGTTCTGACTTCCTGACTTTTAATAAAAAAGGAGAGTAGAATTCTGTCTTCATATCACAGAAAATCTGATAAACAATCTTTAATGCTCAAATAAAATAGCTGTTTTCCATATTGTGTATGCTGCTATAGAGTAACAAATTCCAGGCATGTCAAGATACTGCTCCAACTTTGCTCCAGCAGTTCAGAATTGAACAATGCTAAGATCAAATATTCCTTTCCTCTATGCTTACGACAATTTGGAAGAAATTATGAAAACAGGATTAAAATCTGAAAATTTGCTAGTTTTTTCCTATAAATGATTTCACTTTCCTTCCTTCAAGGTTTTTCTCCATAAGTTCTCTTATACAAAAGTGATGTCCTGGTTCTGGGCAGTACAGAGTTAAGTTTTGCAGTGGCTAGGAGAGGCCACAGCCAGGACTCAAATACAGAAGGTTATTTTATGCCACCTCACATCATCCTTGTGGCAGGGGAGGGAGTCTCTTGCGGCTGGGTGAGCGCGGTGCGGGTTCCGAGGCGCAGGGCGGTCGGGCGGTGCCAGCTCCGAGGGTCCAGCCGGGACCCGCCGGTTCTGGGCAGGGGGAGCGCTCAGGGTGGAGCGGCTGCAGTTGTGTCAAGCTCTGTGGTGAACACGTTTGCATGTGAATCACTCTCTTTTTTGTACACTTATTGCTGTTGTTGCTGTTGCTTGCTCATTTTCTTATCTCTTTGATGCCTCAGTAAATTGTTTCTCTCTTTGCCTTTTGTACCTCCACTTCTTTTCTACAGCCCACCAGAGTGGGGAGAGCAAGGGGGGAGCAAGCAGGAGGCACATGGTTTGGAGAGTCCCAGTAAGAACACTCAGCTGGGGAGTCCAATTCCTAAATCATGATAAGTGGGTTTTGGTTGAGTTTGTTTTTTTGGTTGTTTTGTTAGGTTTTTTGGGGGTATTGCGTGAGGGGAAGGGGGAGCTGTTTGTTTTTCATATATTGTATATTCTTTAAATTATATATTTTCCTTGAGGCTTTAAGTAGGAAAAAATATCAGTTAAATAAACTATCTTCCCTGCTACTTAGCCACAGGGGTCGCTCTATGCCCCTCCTCACGTTCATAACTTTGCAGTGTTGTCAGATATATCTTGCTTCACCAGTTATTCAAATTACTTACAGATAGTTTGTTACATCTCTAGCATCATAAGAACATCTGTCACATTATGCTGCACAGAAGTCAACACTGACTTTGCTTCTAAAACTTGAAATTCTCTGGCAAATTTTGTAGCAATTACAGGCTGCTTATACCTCACTAAAATCCAAGTTTTTATTTAAATCTGTTAAAGAATCATTATAAAGAGGATGTATTTAGAGGCTAAACAATGTGATATAGTCATGATTCTAACTAAATATGTTTTCCATTAAAAGGTTTTCTGGCACCTTCAGGTGACAGAAAATGATAACAGAAATAATCCATATCAAACTGTACTGGAGTAATAGAGTTTTACATGTAATGTTCCTTTGCAATTTTTCCATATATTAAAACCAAGATTTTTTTAAACATTTGATGCACTAGTCATGTACGTTGCATGAGTGTTATGTTTGGGAAAAAAGTGGAGGGCAGAGGGTTGCTGAAATCTCACAGTGTTATTTATATTCAGTAATAATATGCTGTCTAACATAGAGAAGCTGCAGTGTGCCTTCATAGTATGCAGTTTGTTAGCATGACAGTAAGGATATGCCAGTAATTTCAACCTTTAAGAAGAAATGGGTTTTACTTGCAGTAAAAGAAAGAAACCCTCAAGTCAGTGGTTATCACTATCTTCTCTCTAGGTTTTAACTGTTTTCTTGTTTTATACTCTATGACAGAGGGAAGAAAGTTCAGATAATTTTAGACTAATGTTGATTGCTGGAGAAAATGAAAAAGCTTTCATAATGCATATCAGAATCAGAAAACTGTCATGCTGATGTGTAAGATCTACTCATATCTGTAGCCAGTCCACTTCTGTGTATATTTCTTAAATATTAAACCAACTGATCAGTCGCTAGAGGGCATCAAATCTGTGCCCTAGGAAATGATGAAAGAAAAGCTGCAGATGTTTTAATAGAACAAAGAGAATTTACATCTCTGTATGTCAAGTGCTGTTCTGCAGATCATAAACCAATTCATGTGCTTTTTTAAAGTCACTTTGTGGTAATTGTTGCCCACTTCATAAAACTGTGCAATAGAAAGCCTTTAAAAACAGGACATCCCCCACCTCCCCAAATAATACCAAAGATCTGACTTTCATTCTCCAGAGGAAGACTTACGTAGAGCTAGAAAGTGGAACATAGAGTATCTTCCATTGCTGTTTATCATCAAGTCAAAGTAATTATGGAAAAGAAAAAAAGAGCAAACAAGAAATGGGCAGAGAAACACATACTTTGCATGTCTCCTTTGTTTGGTCTTCTAAATATAGATTTCAAAGCCACTAAACCTTCTTTTACAGTACCTTATAACTGTGTACATTCACCTGCCTCGCACATACTTTTATGTCCATTAGTTATTTACTGTCAGATGTTTTCTGCCTTCTAGGATGTACTTCTCTTCTGGAATTGGATATCCTTTCATGTACTTCTTCTTTGTATTTTTGGAGGTCTTAGCACCTAGGGAAAAAAAATTACAAATGAGGTCATAACATTTTATTTCATATAAGAATAAGTAAAACTCTCAAACAAGGAATAACTGTTGGGTTGTCTGTAATGAGGTTTTTGTGAGATAGTATCATATTCAACCCCAGCTGGTCACTAGCACCACACAACTGCTTGCTCACTTTGCCCCAGTGGGATAGGGAAGAGTAAAAATGAGAAAATGCATGAAGTGAGATAAAGACAGTTTAACAGGTAAAGAAAAAATGCTCATACAAGCAAAGCAAAACTAGGAATTCATCCACGGACAGGCAGGTGTTCAGCAACCCCTAAGAGAGGAGGGCTTCATGACATGTAATGTTAACTTGGCAAGACAAACATCTTAATTCCAAATGTCTGCCCCTTCCTTCTTTTTCTTTCTTTGCTTTATATGCTGAACATAATGCCATGTAATATGGAATGTCTCTTTGGGCAGTTAGAGTCAGATATTCCAGCTGTGTCCCTTCCCATCTTCTTGTGCAACCCAGGCTGCTCATTGGTGGGGAGGTATGAAAAGCAGAAAAGGTGTTGACTCTGTGCAAACACAGCTCAGCAGTAATGAAAAAACCCCTGTTTTATTAACACCTGCCAGCACAAACCCAAAACATAGCTCCATACTTCCTCTTATGAAGAAAATTATGTCTATCATCCAAAACCCCACAGACAGATAAAAATCAGAGAGATTAATACTGTAGGTAAATTTGGTATGCTTTGGTTTTCATAATTAAATATTGACAGATTTAAAAAAAAAAATCTTAGCTACTTAACAAATAAAATTAAGTAATGCTTGTAGTTTTAAAATGTTTTTAGCAAAATTAAGATAACATCAATCGTATTGATTTGGTATTGTGGAGTAGATTCAGAGTTAGCTAGAGAGCTCCTCATTCATGAAATGAAGATAATATTTGTGTGTTCTGTTAGTTGCTTACCAGCCATATTGAATTTTAATGTTGAAGGCGTTCTCCACACAAATGAATATTTTGATTTGAAGTTCCAAGACATAAAAGTATCCATAGATTTTCTGCATCCAGAACAGTTCGAGATTCTCAAAACCTATTAGGAAAACATTAACATCAAACAGAACAAAATAAAATAATAGTAAAATCTCCAAGACAATACAAAATTCTTGAACAGAAAAAAAAGTGTAGCAAAACAGATTGCATAACTATTTCCTTTTCTGAAATCTTTGGGAGAAAGTAGCACATAAATGAGACATAAGATATAATTATAGAGAACTCCTAGTTAGTAAAAGGTGACTTTGATACTTCTGAAGCACAACCCACCTCTCAAGATTGCATTCTTGTACCACATCTCTAACAGGTATTTCAGAAAATCTTAAGGGAGGCTGTTATTCCTCGAAATTTAAAAAAAATATTATCCAGAAGAGAACAGGCAAGTGAAATCTGTTCCTGCCACATTAATGCAATTGCTGTATTTCTTTCTCATTTACTAAGGCACCTACAAGGGCACTAACCTTCGAAAAAAACTTTAATTCTCATTATTTTACCTTGTTTTTTTAACGTTTAAAAATCAATATGTTAAACCAAGCAATATCATAAGGGTTTGATTTTTTCTTCTTACTGGTGTTCTAAGTGTAAATATGAGACTATATAGAAATGCCATATTTTGTGTTATTTTTATAGTTGTTGTGGCACTTTTTACCTGTCAGTGACATCCTCATCAAATAGATCACAAGTACTGATCTCAAAATAATTCACAGTCATTCGTCTTATCTTTTCATATAAAATTCTGTCATTCACTTAGTTTTTAAATAGATTTTGGCTGAAAGATTCTCTGAAAGCCTATAAAATAGTACAAGCTTTTTATTATTTAACACTAATAAGAGTAAATACTAGATATAAAGAATGAAATCTTAATTTAAAACTTATAAAAGGAGATGGAAATTCATCTTAGAAGACTCCGTAATAATCCACTTGTATGTATAGTAATAAGAAGACATCATATAACAGGGATAATGGTTTGACTTTTTCTCTAATCTAAAGCAATTCCTCTTCATTGACTGCTTTATCACTTCTACTTCTGACTTTTCCATTTGAAAATATGTTCCCTTTGTACAGCAGAATAACATACAGAATATCCTTCAAATAAAAAAATAAGGGTAAACCTTAAATTCCAATATTTAATTAAATTGTGTGGGTGAAATTTGTCTATTTTTCCAAAGAACAAAACTTTTTTAAACTGTTGCACAGAAAAATGACTTAATTCTGTAAGTGAGTTCAATGAATGGTGAATTGATTATCAGATTGAAATTCCAAGTGTTCTGAGCACTTAAATATTTATTTTGGCTTTATGTTATTTTCTCTATCTTCCTTTGCAAAAAGTAGCATATAAACTATCTAATATTATATCATGCCTAGAATTTTAATATGAATAGAAAGAAAAACTCTCAAAGACAGACAGCCTGAATGAATTATTAAAAGGTTTGGATATCATGTTAATATCCTGAGTTAAATATTCTTTTATATTCTTCACTAAATACCAAAATTTAGATAGAAAATTTCAAGGTTACAGCACTGTACTGTAAATGAGATCTGACCTTGAGACTAACAGAAGACACAGCTGAAAGTGGGGTCACCTCACTAAATGGACACTCACATTTTTGCTGAGTCTGTCTAACTCTGCTAATTATTTTGTAGACACACTTATCCTGGAATTACCTCAGGGATTCATTTTGCTGACATCACCACCAATCACCTCAAAGTTACAATGACTGTTTAGCCTCAGGCATGGGTAGACAAGTTCATACAATATCAAAAAAATTGAGCCTCAGTCTGAGAAAAATCTTAAATATTTTAATAGGAGTTGATTGATTCTATGCTACTGATTATTAAGATGTTACTGATTATTAAGATATTACTGATTATTACTGATTATTATTACTGATTATAATGATTATTAAGATATGGCAGTGTGGCTGCATGACTTAGTAATTGCCAATAAACAAAACAATGGGAAAAGTTTGCTGCTCTTACCGGTGATGACAATCTGCATTTATTTATTCATATGTTGTCTCCTAATGCGATCCTGGCATTATTACCCTAAAAATGAGCAAAAAAAAATTACATCCCAAAATAAGTAAACAAATCAGTGCAGAGCAGTTACTGAAGTACAGCATTTATTCAGAGAAACACAATGTTTATACTTCTCCGAGTACAAATTAAAGCTTGGAATTCAGGTGGATTTTTGACACCTTTTAAAAAAAAATTCTTTCTGTAGCTTCTCTTCTTTTCACTCAAAATCAAAATCTTTTAATGTTTACATTTGTACATTTTTGCAATATATTTTACTTCATTTCTTTGAGTAGTTTTTGTTTCTATAAAAATTTGTTATATAATGATTTATTTTTTGTGTGTATAACACATGGAACTAAACTCATGAACTCACAGAACTTTTTATTTAAGTTCCTCAAATTAACTGTTAAGGACATAAGGTGCCTATGAGATTCAAAGTTCTTCCTTGTGTTTTAAATTGTGAGGCAGATAGACAGAAAATAAAATGCAAATGTTTTTCATTAGACAAAGGTTATCAAAAAGGTAACTCGGAAGCTGTAATTTTTTTAGTGCAAATTAATTACAATACCACCCAGCAGGCTATGGACAGGAAAGTGTAAAAAATATCAGATAAAAGTAGGGTTTAGCTCCACCACCAAAAATAAGATTATTTCAAAGAATGCAAAAAAATATTTCAGATAAAATAATTTATCATGTTGTGTGCTCATCATGTTGGTAAACAAAGTCCAGAACAGAGAGACATAGTATATAGATATACATTTCAGAGTATTTCAATGTACATATATTGAAATCTACCTATCTACCTTATACCACCATAAGAGAGAACAAAACCACAACATTGGCACCTAACTACCATGTGTGACCACTTGATGGTTTAATCAACATGTTAAGTGCTACAGTTAATTTCTATAGGCAGTCTCATAATAAAATTTGCCAAAGAATTTATGTACTTACAAATAGGATAAGAAATTTGACTGATTTAGATCTGTTAAATTCTATTTTCAGCTTAAAAAAGATCTCCCCATACATGTATATGATGTACATTGTTCATGTTTAGGATTAATTACTTTAATTTGTTTAAGAATTTTTTTTGGCAAAAAAACCAAACAAACAAGCCAATCAAAACCAACAACATTCCTTAACATTATTTTAATTATCTTCTTGTTAGATCAAGGATTTATTATTCTTCAATCTCTCATCCATTAATATAAAATGTTGGTCCTTCTCTATTGTAAAATAGAGCTTTCAGGATTCAGTAATTCTCACAGCAATTTACTTTCTGTTTCATAATACCTCAGTCCTCACATAGATTTTTCTTGCAGGCTTGGACATATGGTCATGATGTTCTAACTCACTTATGAACATACTACCTTGCAGAACATAAACACATTGATTCACTATAAAACCAGTTACAATTTAGTATGTAAATGATAATCACTTCACATACTAGCTTTTTTATCTAGATATCTATATATAGAATCCAGAAGAGAGGAGGCAGAATTATTAATTTTATTGATGTACGGTAAAGAGAGAGAAGATTGAAAAAGCAAAATATTTAAATGTTCCTTTTTTTTGTCAATGGGTGGAACCATAAGGAAACTAAATTGTGTTTTCTAAATCATGCTATTGTAAGAAGAATCAGAAGAGAAAGAGAAACTGTACTAGTATACTGATACGTTAATAGAAAAATATAGGGATTATAGTTTTATTATCCGTATACAGTCTCATGCCTCAATTTTAAGCAACACATTTAAACTGACTGGGAATTCTGAGTTAACATTAGCTTTGATCAGCATTAAAGTCATAAAGATCTCTCTGATTCTTTAAAATTTCAAGAAAACCTAAACCAAAAATGCATTGGCTGTGCTTGATTTCACTTAGATTGAAATATAAAAGAACACCCAATAAAGCAAACAAAGAACAACAGCTTTCTATGTTGAACAAATATGAAACATTTCAAGTCAGTTCCAGTTTGAATTTCATCTCACAAGCATGCTGCATTACATCAAATCGTGGGGTGCTTTTGTCCTTATTTTCCTCTTTGAGGGAAAAAATGGTGCAGTGGATTAAGCAATTTCATCATAGAAGGTGGCTCTTAGATTTGGCTGTTTTTTTCCCCCAGTTTTCAAGGCATCCATTTGTCAGCAGGCATTTAATCTTTTATTCTTTAGTCTAAATCCAAAGTCTCCTGTGCATTGTTGTGACATTGGCAGTTCAGGATAAAACAGTTTGTGCAAAATTCTTGTCATCTTTGTCATTTTTGCCATTGTTTTATATGGTTTCTGTGAAAACGCATACTGTGCGTTTGATAACATACAATTTTTAGAGTGTTGTTAAACTGTTTAATATTTAGTTTCAAGTAAATCCATTTCAATGACAATGAATGAATTGGTGCATCAGCAGTATAAACTCCACAGGAGTTTTGCCAAAAGGATACCAAGCCCCACAGAGCAAAATTGGAAGGGATTGTAGTCTTTTCAGGCTTTGAAGAAAGTCATCTGTCTTTAAAAATTCACTAGTAGCAGGAAAAAATTAAAAGCATCACTAAACATTTTGAAGATTCAGAAGATGAAAATATGGGACTTCTTAATGAAGTGAATGGCATCCAGGACAAAGCTGACCAGAAAAAAAGACAAGCCAGTTTCTTTCCTGAGGTTACTTACAGTAAGACTGTGTTTTCACGTCAGCTTTTTAAATGGTGACAATTTTAAATGATGGTAATGGTATTTTTTCCATTTAGTATACCCCTTAAAAAGAGGGTCTGCATATGGCAGGAATACAAATACACGTATCCCAAATTGGCTCCACTGCTTTGGTCCTATGATTTATCTGCAGTGCAGGTATAATATATATCACATGTTCATATATACATATATATTGCCATATATTAATGTGTATATCTATATATCTCAACTTCAATACTACAGTAATAGTTATTAATTCCTGCAATAAACACGTACTTCTTAAACAGAAAAGAAAATTTAAAAAATTAAAATTAACAAGATCAGAACCATAATTAAACTCAGCATAGCCGCAAAAACAGATATTAAAACAAAGTTTAAGCAGTGGTGCAAGAGAGGAGAGAAATGAATTGTGAAGAAGGAAAGGATAGAAGAGTTAGAATTAACACTACTATTCAAAAAATGCATGAAGACCCATAGCACCAATTCGTCTACTTCTTACATTTTGCTTATATTTTTAAACTTTCAGTTTTGTAATAATATATCCATATTGTTTGGGATTTTATTTTTCTTTAATAAAACCTGTATTGTTCTCCTTGCTACGCTTGTCTACAACTATCATAGGCTGAAAAATTTGATAAATTTACCTAGCTCTTACTTCCTGTGAACTAGCAATTCAAATAATGTTACTAACTGTATAACAAAAAAAAAAAAAAAAGCCTAAGATTTTTGAATAATTGAAATGTATTAGGCTCTGGTTAAGAGCAAATTTTTGCCTATCAGTTTAAAGTCACACCATCAATGACCATGTCTTAAGGAGAAATCTCTGAGTGTCCAAAAAGAAGTGAATAAAACCTTATTCCTAGAGCAGACCAATTTAATTCATGGGAGAAGAAGCCTGAACACAATGCAAGAAGTCAGTCTAGTCCATAAATGAACAGGTATGTAATAATTAATTCAAACTTTTCCAGAGATTCCTGAAACTTATGTGAACATTGACAAATACATTTTTGTTAACAACCTTCAGTTCTATTACAAAATGTTATATAATTTGCTTGTTTTTTGTTTTTTAATGTCCTACTCTTCTAATCCTATAATCATGTAATAATCTCTTTCTGGCTTTGAAAAGTAGAAACTGGGGTATTTTCCAAAGGAGATACCTGAATATATGTAATGATTAAATGATCCAGAATATCCAGGTCATCTTTAATCTACATATCCATAGTCTCCTGTTGAATGCCTATTGATCTATAGCTGGCCTCCAGGTCTTTTTGTTATCTATTCATATTCTCCTACATGAGGGTTGGAGCCAAGGGAAAAAATATTTCCTCCATTACTAGATATAAGAACACTTTGACCTATTTTGGTGCTTGTCTTACCTCTAATGATTTTTCTATTCTAATTTCTCAAGGCAATAGACTAGTTTCTTCTTTAGAGAGATGTTGCAGTAAGTTTTCACTGGTTTAATGGTTTAAGGTTTTTTTATGGTCTCTAAAGTTATGTATAAGTGTATATATATACTTATTTCTACAATAGAAATTTCTTTTCCAGGGAATGAGAATGTGTGTATAGACGGACAGATATGCCTAATTATGTCTCACAATGAAAATATGTTACTTAATGTGTAAATGATAATCACTTCATATAAGATATTGACTAGCTTTTTTATGTGGATATCTATATATAGACATTGGACCTGCTTCTGTTCTTACAAGTTTATTGTTTTGGATGGACAGCTTTACATTTTACAAAGTATAAATCTTAAATTTGTTTCAAAAATTATGCTGGCTTGGCAAATAAACTGTAACTTTTAAGAATTTTGGATCCTTTTTTTTCCCTCTCTTTTTCATTAAATGCCTCAAGAAAATTGATTCCTAAATTTTTATCTCGCTGTTCAACTCAATTTTACTTTGCCAAACCCTGACTCAGAAGAACCCGTCAATTCCTCAAAATAGCTGAAAACCAATTTGCGGCAAGGCAAGCCTGGGCTATAAATGAGACCTTGCTTTTTCTTGTCCAAAATCCTTTGGCCTTTTACTAATAATGGCAAAATTTATATTCACTTACCTACAGCAGAGACTTTCTTGATAGTCCTAATCATATTCTCCATCTTGGTCACTTGCTAAAACCAATCAGAGTTTTCTGAGCCTCCAGAGCAGCAAGAGTTATGTAAAAAATATCTCCTTCATTTGGCAACATACTTTCTAACCTATTTATTAACATGTTTTTATATTTTGTTAAGTTCTACTGATCATGAGAAGAAAAAAATGTAGTTTGGTAATCTATTGCTTGAAAAATTGATTTTAAACTGGCACCAACTCCTCAACATATTAACCTAGTTTCAGGTTACTTGCTTCATGTTACCACAAATCCTGGAAATATAATATGATCTCATCTTACTCTAATCAGAACCAAACCTTCCTTTGCACATGAGCTCAAAGGCTGATCTTTTTTGAGCTGTTCATAATTCATGCTTGCCGTCTGTTTCTACTAAAACAAACTAACCAATTTGTTATTTAAAGATACATTTCTGGGTGGAATAGTTATTAAAAAAAAAAAAGATTGAAAACATGATCTTAAAAGGCTCAAGATTTCAAATATTAAAAAACACACAAATTATTAAAAAAACAATAAAGATCTTAATTTCATGTAGATTTTATTATATATCCTTATTCCTGTATTTTTAAGATTGTTCTCGATACACAGAATATTTATAAAACTGCATTTTACTTTTCTCATTATATCTCTACTGTTTTTGTCTAGGCACTTATCATCATAGACGTCAGTGGATTTTGTTTGGGATTATGGAAAATCCCGTAGTATTTAATAGCAATAAACAGATCAGTTAACTGGGCTAGTGGGTGGGTGAATGGGTTTTAGCTTCTATTTCTAACAGAAATAACAACCTTAGGAAGAGATGAAATTTTATTCTAGGAGACAAGTACAGACCAGGAAAAAATAATCTCTAAATGTTAGACAGATTAAATGATCTACTAATTGTTGAAAAAAATGTAAGGGTTTTGTTTTTTATTTTCACTAGGATATTGTGTGCTAAAAAAAAGCTACAAGAAAGTCATTAGTTTCAGGAAATTAATTATTTGTTTCAAATTCCAAACTTGTTTCCGTTCCATGAAAATTATTGTAAAAGAAAACTTGTCTTAGATCATAATTGTCATGGTGGTTAAAAAATGATTTGTCTAATTTTTCATTAAGGGGAAAATCCAAAATAATAAGAAGAGTGCAAACTATCACTTTGATCAGCAAATATCCTCACTTTTTCTATTATATACTGATGGGGAAATCTGAGATTGTAGATTCACAAACCAATTACGATGCTACTGTGTAAGACATTCATAACATTATCTTACAGTACTCTTCAGAAGCACAAGGTATTAATTTTTATGGCTTGGATTTTTAAATAAAAATAACTGAGAAAAACCATAACATGAAAATTGTATATAGAAGATGAAAAAAGTTAATATTAATCTTCAGTCTTCCTTGTTACAATTTTGTGTTCTAATCCTATTTGTTTCTCTAGATTAAAAGTGAAAAGCATTTATTTATTTATCCTTTTCAAGTATCTTTCTAGTGGGAGAAGAAATGATTTATTGAAGGAATTTTCCCTATAAAAACATGGAAATAGAATGTGATATTTAGAAGAAGAGTAGTAACAGGAAATTTAGACTTGAACAGGTGTCTTATCTAGAAAAATTTAAAGATCTCATTCAAGCTCCAGTGCAGGGTCTAACTGTCCTGTGGTATGCTTATCTCTGACAAAAAAGTATGGAAAGAACATTTTAGTAGATGACATTTCAAGAATGAGCAGAAAAATTGAGTTTGTCCATTTTCTTTTTGTATTGCTCTAGGTATGGCTTTCTCCTAGAGTAAGATCACGACATTTCAATCTTTTAGAACATTACTTTATGTTTCTGAATCTTTGCTTACATTCCCTGTAGGCTCAGTTGTGAATTTTGGTCCATTTTTCCTTCTCTTGTTCTTCACTGTGAGCATGGTAGCATATTCAGCTTTTTGATGCAAGAAAGATAATAGAAAACTGTTATGGAGCTTGGGTATTGACTCAGTTGTTTGCTGAAAACCAACATTTTGCTATACCTCTATTAGACAGTCATTTACAATACAGGTCTGTAATAGCTTGACTTGTGACATAGCATTCCAGCAATGAAAACATCTACCTTGTGCTTGCATATTGTTCCTGTATTCATTCTAATTAATTACAGATACATCAGTGTTCCTGCTGTTAACAAGCCTTTAATAACTGCTTCCATGCTAAAACTTGTTTTCAGTGATTTGTAATCACTGCCCATACTGATATTCTTGAATAATTTTTCTCAGCTTGATGCTACTTGAAGTTAGATATCTTTTGATAAAGTATCCATTTAGAAAAACACTTTGCCTTCTAAATTCTTTCTAGAACATCACTTTCCACATCCTGAGACAGAAGTGACTGATAGCTTATATAATAAGCTTAAATTCTAGCATGGATCTGATCACTGAGGAGAGGTCTGTTTTCTGTAAAGAAAGCTATGTTTTCAGTTGTACATCTTTGAAATTAAGTAACTGGTTTCTTTTTGTTCATTGACAGTGTAAAATAGACATAAGAACCATTATACTGTAAATCTTGAACACTGTAACAATTTCTTGAACTACAGTTACAAGTGTTTGAAGATTCGGAATCATCTGCTTCTTTTTTCAGAGGTTATTAGAGGTTTTTATCTTACATAGATTAAACATAACATATAGATTACAGATTATTAATATATGCAGACAATGTGTGAGGGTACAAGTGTCCCACCCTTAACAGGAAGGGACAAGCCAAGATTTATAGATGCCTGTGTTCAAAAGGAGTGACATGAGTTAGAGGGTCTGCAAAAATTGACAAAGATTTGTTAGTGTGCTATATACCTGGCTTGGAAACTGATGTAAGTTTGTCCTTTATCTCCTACTAGAAGCACATGGCAGTGGGTTTTGAACAAAGGGGTAGGAGAGGCATGGAGATAGAAAGAGAGGGAGAGGCAAGGGAGAAAAGAGGAACAAGACACATCAGTAGTCCTAGACTGAGTGTCAACTCATCTAATAGGGTGTTCAGGGTGCTGGGGTGCCCTGGTGTTGTGTTCCCAGGTGTTGTGAGAGTATTATTTTATAGACAATTTTCCACGTTCTGAATATATGTTTCTTGCTTCTTATGCAAATTAGCTATCATGCAAAGTCTATTCTTCTAGACTGAAGTGGTTCTGGAAATGGCTCAGAGAAGTTTGCAGGTCTGTGGTGGCCTTAATCCCCTCAATGCAGTCCATGCCTGCTTTTTGAACTCATTCCTGTACCTCCACTGTACTGTGCCACTTCAGGAGCCAGAACAAGTACATTTATCCCAGAAAAGTTGTCCTACCTCTGCATGTCCCCATTCTGCAGCCACATGCTGCTCTTTCTCACAGTATGTTCTTACCAGCTAACCTTGCCTGGCTCCTGAGCTGTCTGTCTCACGGTGTTTGAGACATGCTTATCAGCCCCTGTACCTTTATACACCACCGTGTATAAAGAGGAAAACTGACACCTTTATCTGTAAGGTACAACTTTAAAAACAAGCTCTGCCATTTTATTCTACTTCAATTTGAATGGGATGCTCTGGTTTGCCCTGCTCAGACATAGCTCGTTCGTTTGTTTTGCTCCCATGAACTGTATTTTCAGACTGTCTGGGAAGACCCTAATCTTCAAAGACGTTAGAAGTTCAGGAGAACCTGCCTCACTGGTTTCGTTAAAAAAATGATGTCAAAGAGGGAAACCCAATATTATTCCATCCACTTTATTAATGGAAGATTTTAATCCAGAGAGCATTTGAAAAAAAATTAAATTTTGTCTGCAATTTAAATATTCACTAGGTTTTGCATGGACCAGATTTGAAGGATTCTTCATACATTCTTTAAATAATTGTTTTAAAACTGTTTCCAGAAAGGAAAAATAAATTCATAAGAAGAAATACAAACAAATAAAAGATATGAGGAAATGTGATTTGAAGATGACGGAAGATTCCATGAAGGAAAAAAGATTAGCATGTGTTCTTTTGGTTTCCTAGATATTTGAAATCCAAAAGCAAAATAAATTATTTCTCTTTAAAAATTATTTATCGAAAAAATTAAGATTTTTTTTCTAAGTAGTATGTGATGGAAACCAAGAAGTGCATTTCACAAACTTTCAGATTTTGAAATCTGTACTAGTCCAGAAAACAAGAAAAATAAATATTTCAACTGTGTTATGTTTCATGTACGTATATTAATAAAAACCTCTAATGAACAGGTGAGAGCAAAAGCCAGGAGAAAGAAAAACCTCCAGTACTATTTATTTTAGTGACTTTCACTAGAATTGTGACAAGTCTGAACAGAACAAAGCAGAAACTTAGATCCCCAGTGAATCTGTAAACATATGTTTATTGTTCATCTTTATGCTCTTTTGTAATTTTTCTACTCAACATGAACCATTGTGTAAGGAGATGGAGATGAGGAGTTTCTTGGTTTGTTTGTTTTTTTATTTTATTTTTTCACCAAACTGGTTTTGTTTTTTTTTCCTGAAGTCTTTGCTCAGTATTTTCTGTCTAACATTGCATTCTTTCCAGTATCATTATGATTCCTGCTTTCCAGTGATCTTCTACATTTCAAAGTAAGTTGCCATCCTTCCCACTAAGTGCAAAATATATTGGAATCTACTTTAGACAGAGAGAACACTTTCAAATACTCTCTTGGGATTTCAGGAAGGGTGAAAGTTATATCTGCTGACTTCACTTTCTGTATACCATCCAACTCAATAATTTAATGAAGTTCTCTGGCTTTAAAGCCTATCGAAGTCTCCTTCAGGCCTATTTGCTTTGGATGTCTCCAGAACATGCCTGCTGGGTTTTCATTCTGTGTTTCCTTTTCTGTAAGTAATATCTTAGATACCAATGGCCAAATGCTGACCATAGCTTGTTCTAGGCACTGCTGAGATTCACTGAAGGATGCACAGGGTGCAGCTGTGACAGCTTAGTCCTTGCCCAGGTAATGACCTTCTTTTACTCAAAAAGTGAGAAATTCATTAGTAACCATCTATTCCCCACTGTTCTGAAAGGGTTTTGGTAGAAGGAGTATTTGGATTTTTTAATTTTCTTTTTTTACTGTGTGGACAATACATCATGATGTTCCTACAATATAGAAAACCAATCCATCCTACCTTACTGTTTATGAACATACATATATACAGAAATGAATATTACACGGGGCTTATAAACTAAAATATTAGCTAAAATAATTGTTCTGCTAAGCTATAGACATTTCATCTAGGGTCACCTGCTATATCAAGTTCATATTTGTATTACTTTTCTATAGATTACTTAATAAATTATGGCCTTTAAAAGCTCAGTTGCAAAAATAATTAATTTACTTCAAATTCAGATTGTTTAATATTGCTCAGTGCAGAGTTGTATGTATGAATACAGCTTTTAACTTCTAAGGGTCTAATTTGAAAAAGTAATAATGAAGCATGTGATCATGCCAGAAACTTCAGTCTTTTAGGCAGAAAAATTAAAATAAAAACTGCTAGACCTGTTTCCTACCTTTTCTTTTTACTTCTGTGTTTTTTTCACCTGCCAATTTTTTTTAATGATTCATTTTCTTTAAAGAAGTTTTTCAAATAATTAATTAGCTTCTATAGAATAACACACTTTTTATCAAATATTAAAAGCTGCCCACTGAAATCCTCAGTTAAAATGATAATGTAAAAAGTTTAAAGCAGCCTACTAGTTTCTTGAAAACCTAAACACATATCAAAGCTGTAGAGGCTTATACTGTAAATAAAATTAAAATAGAAAATTATCTGATTACCAGTATTGCTCACCCTAACTTTTTAATTTTTCTGAAAGGGTAGACGTCTGGTGTGGTGTTTCCAACTCACTTAATTCATTGGGTTTTTCACATAAAAAGTTATGAGATCCCTGTATGTACCTAATATACGAAATTCCCCTTGGATTTGTGAGCTACATAATATTTGTATCTGTAATGTCCTCTAATTAAGAAATTTACAGGGTCATCATTTTGCATTAGTTTACTGATGGAACAACAAGCTTTAAAAAATATGATCATATTCGCAGTTAATATTTCCCTGCAATAAGACATGTTATCCATTAGCATCAACTGAGCATCTCGTTCCTTAGTATACTTGAATGTCCATTAGTTCGTAGAAGTAGAGGGATCAATAGAAAAAATAACTCTGTAGTATGTTCAAAACACTTGAGATCATGTTTTCATTTTTTAAAAAAATCAGAAAAAGTCAAGGACTTTTTAGTTCTAAGATGCCTTAGGCTGGAAAACAAAATAGTTATAAGACATAATTTAAAGTCTGGTTTCCCAGTGCTTATTGACTCTTTTTAAAAAGGCATCAGAGCAAGCAGAAAAAGAACCCTAAGGCAACTTTTTTTCCCTAAACAATTTTTCTTTTTGCATTCTTGCTAAAACGTGTTCATAGTTAAAAACAACAAAAAAAAATAAAGTTTTGCTTTTTATTCATCATCATAATCTGATAAAATGAAGAAAAAAGCATAGCCACAGAAAAGCTTATTTACTAAATTAAATAAGTGGCTGCTTGAAAATCTATAGTGGTATATATGTATATATATGTGTAAGTAGAATGAAAGGCATTTCAGGACAATGGATATTTCCCAGGAGGAATCAAAGTATTTCTTCTGTTGTGTCTGTCCATGAAGAGCACGATATTGATCCATTCTGCACGTTTTAACCGCAGAGTGTGGTACAGAGATCCCTCAACATCCCTGCTGAACTGACAACCGTCCTGAAGCATCTTCCCACCTTAGATCCAGATACAACCCTGTCTATATGTGTGACATCAAACTTCTGCTAATAATGATCTATTGCAAAGTGGGTGCATTTGTGCTGGAGTTGTTTCTACTGCCCCTCCTCCTGCCCACTCCCCAGGATTACAGCAGCAACCCCACATGCTGTGGGAAGCCTGACTCAGAGAACAGTGAATGACACCCTCGCTGACTTTATTCACTTGGCCTTTTATCACAAAACTGAGGCCTTCTTTACAACTGAGCAATTAATTATTATGTCACAGGAATTATTGATATTGGCCAGCCAGTATTTCTGTTATTTGAATACCTTTCTCAATCCTACTTCTTGGAAGATTCAGCTTTCTATTTGGCAAAGCAGTAATTAATGTTTTCTATCAATATGAGAGGGGAAGAAGAGGAAAAAGGTCTCCTTTGATTATAACCTTGTTCATGAGCAGATGGCATCTTGACTTTCTTGCTGCGAACTTTCTAAAACTTTTCAGTAAAGTTTCTAAAAATTTCTATGCAAAGGCACTGCCAAAATTAGTCTGGTCACCTGCAACAAAGCAATTCACAGCTTTAAATAAATAGTTTCATAGTAAATCCTCAAGGGAAATAAAAAACATCTCCCCTGTCTACCCTCCCCAAAAAGAAATATATGGAAAACTCTCAAACCCAATCCTAAGCAAAGAAAACTCCTTATCCTCCCACAAAAAAGAAAAAAACCAAAAAACTAATCAAAAATCAACCAACCAACCAAAAAAACCAAACCACTGATAAACTCCCTAAACCACACAAAACTTTAAAAAGAGGGTACTGACCCACTAAAGGGATACAGGAAAATGCAGTCTGTCCATTCTAGAAAACATTATCCATTATTCTGCAACTAAGTTTCAGCTTAATTTATGCCTGTCATGGAAAAAGCTTCCTGATGTCAGGTCTGGCTGTGTGTAGGGCTGTGCAGGGGGATCAAGCTGTGCTACTGTTTAAGATTCCTGCCAAACAAGTGACATTTCCCAAGAACATAAACAGAATTTTAAAAAGTTGTCTTTGTCCTTCTTAAACAGTAGGTCTAAAGGGGACCCAAGGAAAAAAAGAAGAAAGAAAGAAGACTTATCCTGATAGGGGTACATGGTTGCTAAGAAGGAAAATAACAAAGCTATTCTGAGCAGGGAACAATGTTCCCTTTAAGAATAAACTATGGAAATTAATAGTTTGTCCTTTGTAAATGGCTTAATTTCCTATTGTAAAGTGTAAAGTAATTAGAATATTTTTGAAGACAAGTATTTAAATATTTAGCAGCATATTAAAACTAAAGAAAAGGGCATGACTGGATTTAGAGTTTGCCCTATCTACAGCATGGAGGCATGGTTCAGTGACTCACCAGGGAGAACAGCAACAAGGATGACAGCACAATAAAGGACTTTAAATTGACCTATAATTTACCTTTTGAATATTCATTGCATAATTTAAATTACTGAATTTTGGAACTTTTTTCAGATTATAAATTAAAAAAAAAAAAGTTTTAATTGAGTCAAACAATAACTGATTCCTTAGTATTTCGGGGGTTGAAATGAGTATAGCTCAAGTAAATTAGTTCCTAAGCAAGGACAGGACCTTCATGCTCCAGGATATGATCTAGTCTTTGACTAGAAAAAAAAAAAAAGAAGGAAATTCTTTGAAGGGCTTATTCCAACTTTGCTGACTTTAGCAATTTACAGAGAATTCCTCACCTTAGGAAATGCATATACCATACTGAAAGTCAAAATTGATAACTACTATATCTAGTCTTAGTGCTGAATAACGTTTGTGCTTTAATCCTTCATGAAACTTAAAGAATAAAACATTTTAATTTGAAGACATCTAAACTGTGTGTCAGTGCCAAAAATATATGAAAGAATAAAAGGTAAAAAGTGAAAATTTCCATTTGATTTGAATTAAAAATGGTCAAGGGGAATATTTATTCCATTCCAGAATGAAGAGATTACAAATGTCCCAAATTTTGAAAGGAAATCACAGTAGATAATAAAATTCAAGAAAATAACAGGTAGTTCATCTAGAAACATTCAAAATGTGCTAAAAATTGTATTCCTGGGTTCTGATCAGTCAGCTTTGGTTCCCAGAATTTTTGGAGCTTATTTAGTATTAATATTGGAACAATGATTTTTAATGAGACACTTTTGATAGCTGAAACCTTGTTAGCAAAAGTTTACATCCTCTAGGAGGGGAGTCTGGAGAGCATTCTAGAGATTAAGAACACTACTTAAAAGTCTAAGAGCTTTTAGAGTCTTAGACCTTCTCTCTAAGAAGACTTAGATGAGTCTCTGTTTCAACCGAAGACCCAGATTGCTGTCTCTAAAGTCAGAATGTCTCCATCCTTAAATGTTTAGTTTTCATTTGAAAAACTCTAGGTTCATTTTCTGTTTCTTATACTGCAGTTTTCACGATTTGTAGACTGTCTTTCAACTAGCCTTTCATGTTGTACGTGAAATTCAGAATCCCTGTTACAAAGTAAGGACCTGAACCCGACCTGAAGTCAGAAGTTCTTATTTCATAGCTCAGAAGTTTGGTCTTGTAGTATAAAAAAAAAAAACTTTCATGTTCCTCAGTGTCTCATTGTAACATGTATTTATTTACCACCTTCAGATCTGATATGACACTTTGAGATGAAGGTGAGACACGGTATAGTATGCTTAGAATCTACTGATCTGTACAAAGTCTCTATTCCTTGCCTTGTCACGTAGTGTCAGTCTCCCACATCTTGCTAGATGAAGTCCAAATCCTGCCTGAAAGGAAACATTCAGCCCATGGCTCACTCCCACTCCCCACTGAGCTGAGGTTGCTGCAGCCTTTCATGCTGAGCCTCAACCACAGGGGGAATCTGTGCCCACAAATAACAGCACAGTTTTTTGGTCTTGGATCTGTTCCTTTCTGCAGAAAGACAAGCTCTGCATGAGAAGGAAAGTGGGATCTTTCTGCAATGAGGACACTCTCAGAAAAAATCCCAAAGACACACAAAACAGAGCAACAAAATAATAATTAAAAACCTCATTGTCTTTAGGTAGGAAAAGGACTGTTACACTTATTAATGATATCAAGATGATAAAATATTTTAATTATATAATGTTTCCAGAAACATGTTTATCATGTTATTGTATTAGCTGCTTTGCAGAATATGCAATATGACAGGTACACATATTTCTAATGTTAAAGATGAAAATCTGCTAAATGAAAATGTCTTAAAAATTAGAGATTACAGTAACAAGAGACTGGTAACAGCAAATAAATATCCCAAAAAAGATAATCCCTAGCTCTTAATTGTTTTGGGTTTTACTGAGTCCTTTGTGGTTAGTCACCTGGACGCTTTGTAATTTCTCAGAGGATGCAACTACAAGGAGAATAATCTAGACAAGTTAAACAATTACCTTTACAGTCTGTGTAAAAATGTGACTCCGAAAATAATATATGAGAATTATTTCTATCATTATATGTTTTATCACATTTTTAAGGAAATCTTTAACAGATCCCAGGTTATAAAACACCATTGATTATGGAACACCTTTTGTGTGACTCTTCTAGATAAGTCAAGAACAGGGCTAAAATATTAAATGAATCATCTTTTCATATATAATTTATAATCAAGTAGATTGCAAATGAAAAAAGTAATTGACTAGCTTATTCATTATTAATTGAAAACAAATTAAAGGCTTTGTAACTAGACAAAGTGAGAAATTTTCAGTGAGCCCTATAAAGCAAAGAATATATATTTTAAAGAGCTGTATTATGAAAGAGAATTTAATCTGCATTCACACATTAATGTCAGATTATTAAAGGCCTCTATACATCTTTCTTTTTAATTTGTTTCTTTCCTGAACACTCTTTTTTAGTATCTGACAGAAAAACCTCTGCCACTTTAAAACACAGTATTTCTTTCAAATAACTGAGCTATAGTAACAACCAAAATTTATAATTCTTACAAAGTGGTAAATTTTGATAAACTTCTTGCCACCATGATGTAAGGATGATTTGAGGCTATGGAAGATAGCTGTGTAATGAATTCTTTGTTCCTAGTCTTCTTTTCTTACTCAAAAGAAAATAGATGAAACAAGATGAAAGTATTTGAAAGGATATCCATTGAAATTAAAAATTCAATGTTGCTTCTTGCTCTTCTAAGAACAATTTAAAATATTCTCTTTCCATGGCATCATTAGACATGTAGCAGAGATACGTAGTCCCACCTTTTTGGGAACTCTGGATAGATTTTTGTTGCATGGGTTTAATTAGTTGTTATCATCCCTTCATTGGTTCCATACTTTCATCAGTGGCATCAGGCCATCTTAAGTTTATGAATTTTAATAGTTTTAATAAATATGCAATGAAGTGACAGCAGTCTATTCTACTCTGGATCAAAGGCAAAGACTATCCTTCAAGTACAGATTTAATTCTGGTGTTCTTTTCTTTTTGAGATGTTCCACTCTTCATAAAAGAAACAAAATAGAGGGTTGTTTTTGTTTGTTTGTTTGTTTGTTTTTACTTAGATAATATTTTTGTTTTAAACATACCTGAATGTTTAGTTTTCATTTGCAAAACTTTAGGTTCAGACAAGTCTAAGTTACTTTTTTTTCTCTTTTCTTTGTTTTTTTTTTTTTTTTCCCTCCCTGTGTTAATTGCCACTTTGNTTTTTTTTTTTTTTGAATATACAAAGAAACTTTCACTTCAGAGACCCCAAAGAAAGGGTAAGTCATAATTTTTGTTATTGTTGTCTAAACACATTGTAAGCACTTCTCTCTGGACTCCAGCTCCTCAGGAGAAATTAAAATCCTTGAACAGAGTTTGACAAATCAACATTTTGTCAGGAAAAAGAAAACATTTCACCAATACAAATTTTTTCAACACTTTAATTAAGGTTACTCATCTTTAGATGGGAATTAAAAACGGTCTCATTCTTTCCATTTCTACTGCTTGCCTTGTTTCACCCTGTGTATATGTAACATGGAAGCTTGAACTACTGTGAAAAATTGCTCTTAAAAAGATCACACTGACACTTAGAAACTAAATTGTAGATAATATTTGTAAGAAAAGAGTATTTAAAGTAGAGTTGCATTTTTTCTCTTGTTGAAAAGGAGAAAGCTCTTCAAAGGGAAAACCTATGGGTTTGCCTCTCCATAAAATGTGACACATGAATTTTTGTAAACTGAGGAGAGCATAAAAATGTACATTTAATAATAAAAAAAAACTTTCACAGTGACAGTCTGATATTGGATTTTGTCTAGTAGATCAGGTCCAGAAGAAATCACAGATTTAACATCTGTGTCATCTTCACTTTATTGTACTTCATACTTCACAAAGGGTGAACATAAATGCTTTCAGCTTTCTAAACGATTTTTCTCTTTTATTGTTGTTTTTCTTTGCAGAAAGTAAAAGGATTAACACAGAATTGGAGCAAGAATAAGAGCAAATCCAAAATACAAAATTAAAATAATATATAACTAAAATTGTAAATAGAAAAGTTACTGTTGAGATATTGATGAAAAATTGTCCAAAACTCCTTAAGACCAATGCATTAAAAAGCAGGCATTCTTTATTACAGAATCAGATGTACAGGGGTATGTCTCTACCAAAATCATGCAGAAAAAGTGCAGAAAAAGCTGTAGGTCCCTCTGGTGGACTCTTGTGGTCCTAGATCCCAAAGTTATACCTGATCATTTGATTCCCAAATATGGAGCTGAGTTGGCATACCTAGGGTGGTTCATTATTTTCCAAGATCCTTCTTGGTGAATGTTGAACAAGATCCTACAAAATAAGCATTGTGTGTTTCCATAGGCTAATGAATAAAAATATTTTCCCCACAAGGCGAGCAAATAATTCTTTGTCTGGCAACAAAGAGACATATTAGAAAAGAGAAAAGTGACAGGTTTCACTGCCATCAGGTTCTCTTTCAAATGTGAAAAAATCCAAAAATCATTCCCTGTTTATACAGCCCCACAGGACATAACACACTTTCCCCCATTTAACTAATAAAGCACGTTTTCTATTTCAATTCTAGGATTAAGCATACCTAATTGTCACTTAGACACTTGAATAAGGAATATTTCAAGAAACACAAAGAACTGAAGATGAGATATACTTGATTTTTTATTCCGACAGACAATGCTGGAAAAGTTAAACCATTTTTTATGCCTGGCTAGAAGCTCTATTTTAAATGCTTGACCCTACAAGAGAAAAAGGGTGGTATTTACTCAGCTAAAAATACTTAATTCTTTCTTAAGAGAATGTGGAAAGAGAATCAAGTTGTGTAATGTATGTTTTTTTTCCTAGATATTTTTCAAAAGTATGCTTATCAGGAGTATCCTTTAGAATCTTTCTTACATCTTTTAGAATATATATATATATATATATATATATGAATAAATGGTATATTCCTGATGCTTCTTTTACTTGAGATCAGAACATTTATCCTTTCCCAAGATTAGAAGACTGATGTGACAGAACTAAGGGCACCAACCCTAACCTTTTCCTACAGTCCCAGCAGATACATCTGCCTCACAATCATCATGAAGTACAAATAGCCAGCATCCCTTCTGTTGAAACTGAGCTATGAAACTGAGTATTCTCCTTTTGGAATATCGAATAGAAGTTTCTTTTGTGATTTAGCTTAATCTGTTCACTGGGAAGCAACCGCAACCCATCAGGGTAGAGCATATTTCTGCATTGTTCAGGAAATTAATCCTGGTTTTGTAACTGAAAGATACTTTTCCACATTTGGCTTCTATCTGAATATTTCTTGCCAAACCATTCATATAATTTTTAGACTCAATTCTACTGCCTATTTGAGGCATCTTCATAGATCTTTAAGCATTATTTTTTTTCTTTTAGTTTTCTTCTATAACTCTCAGCTTTCTTTCCTTGTGTACATTAAGTTGTTACAATGGCCTAAAAATTCTATTCCTTAAGAATTGCTTTGGAAGATAATACATTATTTCTCAATGACAATTACTTTGGTTACAATCTTCCTAACCATATTTTATTATAACTAATGTTCTCAAAATTGTATTTCCTCTCAAGTATGTCTTAAACACAGAATGTTTATTTCAGTAAATTCCTGTCTTGAAAAAATCCCATAAATTCAATTAAAATAGAATCAACTTCTACCCAACAACCTTTCTTTTTCCTCTATCAAAGTATATTTCTACCTGCATCTTTTTGTCATTGTATTCAGATGTCTTGAATACATTCTTTTGCCCTGTAGATCACTCCTCTGAAGCACCTGATTCTATCTAGAGGGAGAATAAGGGTTATGGGATTGGTAGCATGAAATCTAATATCTTATAGCAAATCTTGCATTCTTACACTAAGGTAACCTCATTAAAATGATAATAAATTCATTTCACTCTATGCCCAAAAAATTCTAAAAAATTTCACTGCAGTAGAAAGGTCGAGCTATATATGTGAATACATACATACCTGAGAACAAAATCCAAAATCAGAGTGGAAACAAATAGTCTGCTGTCCCATATCTTGGAGGCAGGCATCTCAATATCCATTGGAATCTTTAGCCAATTAATTTTTTTGCAGCGACACATTTCATAGATTCTAGTAGTGACTGCAAATTGGAACTGCAATGGTAGTAAATTGCTTAATTCAATTCAGGGAAAAATCAGAAAAGTTAAGTCCATGTTAATCAGTTTAAACAGTAGGACTAAATTTAGTTTTGAGATTATGTTTTAATAATATAATAAAATGAACGTACCTTACTTTTCCAATGGCACCTAAGATTCCCAACTCTACTTTATTTCCTTCCTGTACAATTAAAAGTATTTCACATAACTTTAAAAATGGTATCTTGGAAATACTTATTTCATTAATCAGAGCTACAGCAGTTGATTTCAATTAAAGTAACAAAAATAGGTCAACAAGGAAAAGAAATAGAATGTTTCATTTAACCTTCATTTTAAGTACGTTATTTCTGCAACTGTCTGTATTTTTCCTTTAAAGAAACAAGACAGAAGAATAGACATAAATTTACTTTCCAGTGCTCTAGGAAAATACACATATCTATTAACTGAAGGTTATTTTAAGAGAGAGGCAAAGTTGAAGATATTTTATAAGCAAAACTGTCAGATACTATTTTTCTCAGAATTTTAAGTCCTTTTCCATTCAGTGAGAAAAGATTAGAATGGAACTTCTATATTTATAAACAGTAATAGGAATGAAATTGGTTCCCCTAATCTGTATCCAATAAAATATATATGGAACATAGCCATTATCTCTTTCAATTTCTTTCCACTTGTGTTTTTCTTTTCCTTCTTTCCTGCTTTTCTTTAATTATTATTACCAGAACATTGCTCTGCTGTGAAAGATAAAATATAATATAGATCAGAAAGAATTAATTGGATACTGAAATACTAGTAATACTCTAGCTCTTAATCCCACTTTCTAGAAAGGAAAAATTAAAGATACAGTTTATCATACTAAGTTTTCTTATTTGTTTGTATGAATCTAAACAGGTCACAAATTGTATGGACTCTTTCTTGAAGTTCCTAAATTGTCTTTTGAATACAAGATGAGGAATTCAAATCTTAGGGGCAGAGAACTGACTTTTAGATGTTAAGGAACCAAGAAATATGACAATGAAGCCCTTTGTGTGGAGGCTTATTTTTTTCTTACATCTGTTTCATTTAAGAAATACTGCTTTCATTTCCATATACATAAATATCAATATCTCCACATAGAAAGGTATTTGAGTGACTCCCAAACATAAATTTAGGAGATTCCTGTGAGTACTTTTCATTTTACATCATTAGAAACAGAGAAACCCACAACAGAATTAAAGCCTGAAATAGTCTAGGTAAAAATGTTGATATTCTGACTCTTAGAACTCTGACAAACAGTATATTAGAAACTGCCATTTGGATCCATGTGGGTTTTTCTAATAAATGAATATGTAATATATTGTGGAATATTCCATGTTCTCAGAAAGATGGGGTTGCTCTTGTTCAAAGGGAGAATTTATAAGAACATCAAGGCCGAACTTCAAGTGTTATTAAGAGCAGTTTTTCAAAGTTTTCTTAGCTCTGTGGTCTTATTCCCAGTTGCTCCAGCCTTGTGAAGGAAGAAAAAATGTAAGAAGAGTTTCCTTTTTCTATTTTACGATATTTTTATTTATTTCACATCAAAATATCATTCTCCATATTACAGAATGACTCCATTACTGAATGGACTTTGACCTGGTATTTTGCATTGATGTTAGTCTTGTATGACCCTTTTGAACAAGAGATTCTGTTTAATCTTACATTTGAGCTGGAATGTTTTTCTCCTTTTATTTTAATTCTAAATTTCATGCAATCAAATTTTTTGTTGATGAATGTAAAACGACATGGAAACAGATCAACAGGATAAACCCCAAAAGACCCTAAAATCATGTTTAAATACATAATCATGGAAACTGGTTATCCTGCAGTCATATAAAATACAAATATTTTCATATATAAAAGTGGCATTATTAATAGACAACACACATTTAATGTTTAAATAAATTTTAAATTCCTTTAAAAACAATATGCTGTCTGAATTAATTCAGAGCTTTTGTAAAATTATTTTTAAATGATGATTAAACTACAACTAAATTAATTAAAACTCCTTATTTTAAATAAAAAAAATAATGTATTATTATGTTCAACAGATTATATCTATTATATATATAATAGTATAACTGATTTTATTTATTAGCTAGTGCAAATAATCACATAACAACATTTGATGTAAGTATCCACCTGTTGACAGTGTGGACAGTTTGAAAGAATACTTTTATTTGCTTTCTGATTACACATTTTCTCTCTAGGAATATCTTTTATGATCAGAAATATTCACCGAGTTTATACACTTTCAACCATCTCCAGACTAAATAACCCCAGCTCCCTCAGCTGCTCTTCATGAGATGTGTTTCCTGGACCCTTCCCCAGCTCCATTTCCCTTCCTGGACTCCCTCCAGCCCCTCAATGACTTTTCTGAAGGGAGGGGCCCAGAACTGGACTCAGGATTTGAGGTGTGGCCTCCCCAGTGCTGAGGCCAGGGGGACAATCAGTACCTGGTGCCACTGGTCACTACAGGCCAGCAAGATGTTGGCTTTTGGCCACCTGGACACACCGCTGGCCCATATCCAGATAGCTGTTGACAAGCACCTCCAGGTCCCTTTTCTTCCTCTGCATTTGGACAGATAAGATAGTGCTCTTTCACAGAACTGCTGTGAAGAGAAACACAATGAAACATTGAAGCATCACAATGATTGTTTATGCACAGATAAGAGAAACAAGATGAAAACAAAAATTTACTGAACTAGGTCTTATTTTGAACAAAGTATGACTTTTTACTACTTTTTTGGAAAGTAGGGGAAAAGGAAAATATATTGTCTAACAAAATGAAAAGGTCATAGTATTTTTTTTTTCTCACTACAAGTAACTTTTAGTTTAACATAGCAAGTCAAATCATATCAAGGATAATAAAGACACAGGAGAATAAATTCATTTTCACACCATGCGGTAAATATTTCAAAAGATGTACTATTTTGGCAACACTGACAGCTTATTTTTCTGCAGTAAGAAAGGAAATGTGACCTTGTAACAATTATTTCCTTCATTGTCAGGGCATAAAAGTGTGCATAAGGTATTTATTTTGTAATTATGTTTGATCACACCTAAAATACCAGCCAAGCACTATTTTGTTAGTGCAAAATGCAGCAAGGGAATTGAAGGACAGAAAGAAAGAACTAGATATTCTGTAAGTATTCAAGTCATAAGTAATCCTTTTGCAGATTGCAGATGTAATTTGGAAGATTATACATTGTTCTCAAATACTTGAAAGATATTTGAAATATTGTGGTTATTTAAAGGTAGACAGAACAAAAAGACCCCTGACTATCAATAAACTGGAAGTTCTGACCATTGCTCTAGAGGCCACAGAATTTCATCTGTGAAAGGATTACAAAAAGCTCTTTTAGGGGCGAGCAAAATTTACAAGGTATAATGATCATAGTTTTATGTGTTTCATAAAGTTTTAAAGAATATGTAGTACACTTTAAATCCCCAAAAGTGACTTGATTGTCCTGCTTAAGCTAATCTGGACATGTACCACTTTAGAAATAATGTACATATTACAAGAGTACTGCCTAGCAATGAAGAAATACACAAGTTATCTCAGGCATGGATACCTAACTAACACTGGCATAGATGTCAGCAAGAATAAAAGTAAATGAGCCTGCACTAAGAGCTGCGTATCTGAGGCTAGACTCTACTTGCAGCTGAGTTGCTATTTAGATTTGGTTTGGATTGGTCTTTATAACACTACATTGCTCCAATTGTTGTGCAGATAAATACTAAATGAGAAACTAATCGACTGCAATGTGTTACTCGTGTTTCTCAGTGGGGTGTTGTTTCAGTCTGTGAGCAAGACCTTGCCATAGAGAAGCAAGAGTAGAGAGAAGGCACAGGTAACATTTCAAGGGCTATCACAGGTGCGCATAGGAAGAGAAGCAGGGAAGTAATATATTAGGCAGAATCACACTGAGCAGTATTCCTACCTAGACTGAAGAAATTCCTGGAGAAGTCCTCCTTTTTCATGCCTTTACTCTGTCTGGCAAGCAATGAACCAATACCAAATTTCAGAATGTGTTTCTGCTTGACTCATGAATATTCAGTTGCTTTCTTGACAGTGTATTATGGAAGCTCATGAAGAAAACTTTCCTCCTTTTTTTTTGAAAGTGAGATGGCAAAACATGTAAAACTACCAGTCAATTACTTTTCAAAATTATTATTTTATTTAAAAGTATCATATGAAATATAAATCAAGAACTTTGATCCATAAAAGTCCAGATATTTAGAAGGAATAAAAAAGCCCTATAATTACATTAGTTCTACACAAAAGCCAATATTCAATGATAATAATGAATAGATCTGACATACAAATACAAAAGGATTAAAAAAAAAGTGACATATAAAATACCATGATGAAAGACAATCCTCCACCATTAAGAGGGAGTGCAGAATTAACCAATTGTAAATGGATGAACTCTAACTATGGAGCTTTCTGGTTCATATTCAGTTACAATATTTATTGCCGTTTTCACAATAAGAGGAAAAAAAGGATCTTACACATTTGTAACCTTCCTCAGGTATTTTTTCACTGTATTTTTAACTTTTTATCTTAACCAGATAGCATGTTTTAATATTCAAATAACTTTATCTGTAGGCCACAAATTTTTATATTCAGATTTGGATCAGCCAAACCCAAGATTCTTAAATATGCAGAGAAAGCAAAGTTCTATTCCTTGATAGAGCCTGTTTTCAAAAGAATAACTTGGAGATTCAAGAAATGAGTAGAAAACAGCAGACATATACAGCAGAATTTCTCCCACCCATGATGACGACACAGTCCCCCAAGAAATCTTTCTTGAGTGATAATAACTATAGATTTTCCTTTCCATATTATTTCTAATTCTATTGCCATGTATTTTGAAGGGAGCTCTGCTTTTAAATTTTACTTTTATTTTAATCCTAATTATTTTTTTGTAGTATTTTCATCTTCACTAGTGAAATCATGATTATTCAGTGAATAAAAAAAAAAAAAAGAGAATATGACTTGGTCCTATAAAGCTTCTAAAACTCAAGTGAGTTTTTGCTGGCTTCCTTCACTGAGTCAGTTATAATTGATATTTTTTTATTTGAAGCACATCAAACAATGATTAAAGCTGGAAGGGACGACAGAGGGTCATCTGGTCCAAGCCCCCTGCTAGACTGCATGACACAGGATTGTGTCCATTTTTTATTATCTCCAGTAGGGAGAATCCACAGCATCTCTGGGCAACCTGTTCCAGTGCTTGTTCGCTCACACAGTAAAGAAGTTTTTCCTCAAATTCTGGTGGAAGTTCCTGAGCATCAGTTTCTGCCCATTGCCTTGGGCCCTGTTGCTTGGCACCACCAAGAGCCTGGCCACATTATCTTGACAACCCCCTTTTGTATTTATACACATTGTTGAGATCCCCTTTCAGTCATCTCTTCTTGAGCCTGAGCTGGTCCCACTCTCTCAGCCTTTCCTTGTAACAGAGATGCTTCTGTTGCCCAATCTTCCTTGTTGTCCTCTGCTGGACCCACCCCAGGAGCTCCACCTCTCTCTTATCCTGAGGAGCCCAGAACTGGACACAGCACTCCAGATGAGCTTCACCAGGGCTGAGTAGAGGGGCAGGATCACCTCCCTCAACCTGCTGGCAATGCTGTCCCTGATGCACCCTAGGGTACCATTGGCCCTCCCGGCCGCAAGGGCACTGCTGGCTCATGGGCACTTGGTGCCCACCAGGAGCCCCAGGTCCTTCCCAGCAGAGCTGCTTTCCAGAAGCTCTTTCCCTGGCCTGTACTGGTGCAGAGAATTATTTTTCCTCAGGTGGTGGACCCTATATTTGCTGCTGTTGAATTTCAGAATGTTCTTCTCTTCCCATCTCTCCAATCTGTCCATGTCCTTCTGAAGGGCTGTACAACACTCTGGAGTATTGGCCACTTCTCCCAGTTTTGTATCATCGCTGAACTTACTGAGTAAGCAAAGGACAAACTGATGTTAACATCAAAACATTCCAAACTGAATATGATATAAAATTCTGGGCATATCAATGTGCCCATATAAAATATATTTTCATCAATACACAATATAGAAAGGTAGAATAATCAGGACAATCATTCATATTTTTTAACTATTCTTTTAAAAAAAAAAAATCAGAAAACTATACAATATAGTTGATAACTCCAGACGGTTCTTGTTTAATTGTTTGTTTGTTTTTAACACAAATGCAAAAATAAGGCATTTGATACAGGAACAAGAAAAATACAGTATAGCAGCCAGGATAATGAAGTCTATTAGTAACAGGAATTGCAAACATTGTAAAGGCAACAAGGTAGGCAGTAACAGACAACATGATGTATAAAAAGCACATTATATTTGACCATCTTAAGACCTTTTGTGCTGCTGCTGGTAGTGTAATCTGCATTCATTTGTTTGGGTTTTTTTTTAATATTTTCCTGTTGAAACCCATGCCGTAACTAGTTTAGTCCTTATCACAGTTGTTCTTTAAATACAAAGTTGGTCTAGGTGTAATGAAGTCCTTCTCTCTATGATTATGTGGCTATTAATATTGACTTATTTTGAAGTATAAATCTGATGGTACTTTATATTATTTTTTGACAGCAATTATCTTCTGGTTCAGCTTTCTGTAAAATGTTCAGTTACTGCTGTAACGGGGGTACTGAACTGGTTTATTAGTGTTTAAGTCTTCTATATGTTTAATAGTTTCCAGAAGCAGAATTTGATTTAGTTCAAATTATTCTACTTATTAATTGTAGCTTAATTTTAGTCAATTCCACAGAAAAAGTATAAAAAGTTATTGCCATCCACAAAATAATTCTTCCCTATTGTTTGCTTGCTTTTTATGTACTGAAGTGCATGAATTCTGACTACTCTTAAATGTTGCAAAGCTTGCTTCCTACCCAATAGCGCTCTGGCTCTTTACCTTACTAATTTGGTATGTGAAACTTTCACATCGTGATTCTCCGCTGGTATCATTGCAAATTTGTACTGCTCATAGTGGTTGCTATTATAACCTGCTTGGCCTCTTGAGAGATTCATTGATTCATTTTCTTTTCCCAGACTATTCTCAGATTGTCAGTATTGTTTCTTAATCTAGTTCATATGGACAGTGAAATTCTCTGTGGTTTAGCTTTCTCACACAAAGATATGTGCAGCCAGCCACACAGAAATCCAGGGAGAATTATCTGCTCAGAGCTATAAATCCTCTAATGTTCCAATGTAACCTGGTATAATGGAGATGCTGAAAGAACCTGTATCTACCTTATTGTTTTATAGCCACTGATACCAGAGGTCCGTTTTTCTTTCAATATCTAGATTAGTGCCCTCCATATATATGAAAGAGGGATTAAAAATGTCTTTCCACCACAAGCCAGTAATTCAAATCACCCATTACATTTGATGATAAAATTTAAAACCCTATATGTGCAATACAAGTAAATATTCTGGCACTGCCTGTGTGCAATTTAGCAAGAAGTAGGAAAAAATAAGTAGAAATCTGTGGAGCAAAAGATTATAGGATCTCACACCTAATATGAACATGTTTTGGAGAGTCTTTATTTAAGATTATGAATTATAGCCCCATTGGAACTTCTTGGAACAATTCTTTCAAATTATTCTAATCTAAAAGAAATATAATTTTTTTTTCCCCACTTAAATGGTTGCTTGAAATTTAAATTTACCTAAATGTTTGGGTTTTTACATTCCTTCTAAAAACAGAAAGGGAAAGGAATATTGTTAATTCTGCTATATGATACAGATGATCTCAAAGAGTAAAAGACAAGCTTGGAACTGAAAATATAAGGTACCAACTTTAAAAAAGCAAATTAAATACATTCCTCTCAAGAAATGTCATTGAAACTCTTCATTATCTGTTTGTGTCAGATGTAAAGGTGTCCAAAAATATTGAAACTAGACATCAGAGGACATGTAAGAAAATATGTAGTTTTTTATCCTTTTTAAGGCTCAGTAAATCATGCCTGGATGATACAGACTTGACTTTAGCTGGATATTTGACTGCCACATGAATGAGAATAAATGTGTGAAACACTATAGTCAAGCTTAACCTGATGTTTAACAAAGAATTCTATGTTGACACTTTTCAGCTTTTTTTTTTTCCCGTAGTTTTACTTCTAGCATGAATCTCAGCAGAGAAAATAAAATAGGGTAACTTTCATTCCTGTGAAGTTAAGACATAGCTGATTTAGTATATATGATTCCACCAAGTTTTGTTTGTCTTTGCTACAAGAAAAATCTTTAATATTTTTATAATCTGTAAATGTATCCAAGTACTGTACAAACTTTCTCAATTATATAACAATCAATAATTATTAAATAATTAAAATATTTCTGGTAATTAATCCAAGAAAATACAATATTGCTATGAACTACATGAGAATATGGTAAATGTCTACTTATACTTTGATTTGTAGAAATAGTTGGAAAATATTATACACATGTAATTATTTTTTTAGTGGATAACCTTCTCACTTAAATTGTTCAGCTGCAGCTTTAGATTAGGTAAGAAACAAAAAATATTTCTGTAGGTAATAATCTTAAACTGCATCAACACTGGAAACTGAATGTGCTGTGTGGTTATCAAATTACAGTGCCCTGATTCAGAGCATGGAGATTCATTTGAGAATGCTGAAATATTTTCCCTTCTTGGCAGAGACTCAAGTAAAATAAAGTAGGGTGATTGTGTCTAATCCCAAACACAATTAAGAGTATTATGACAATGTACACCCAGAGATGTTTCTGTGAACACAGAAGTGAAGATCTAATCATGATAAATTTACAGTAGATCTAAACAAAAGATCTCAACCAGTTTCTCAGACACTAACATGTATAAGTTCAATGTTCTTCTTGGGAATTTGCAAGATCCAGGAAAAATTTGAGTAAGAGAAACCCTTGGCCAGAGAATTCGTAGGAACCTGATTACCTTTGGTAGTACACAACTACTGTTTTACTTCAACTACCTAATGACTTACCCAAAGGAAATGAATTAAAGGAGAAGAAAAAGACAAGATTTAAGTAACAAATCCTGCTTCAGTGATATGATTTGTATTTTAAGCCAGCAAATAGCATGGTTGCAGGCTGATAAAAGAATTAATCTGATGATGCAAAAACAAACGAAAATTGAACCTTATAATCAAAAGTCACATTACAATGCATAATAGAATTGTTCCTAGTTACATGTTTCTTTATGCTTTAGCCTGGAAATGTTAACATATTTTGATTTTATTGGAACTCCAGAGAAATATAAAGAATAGATTTCTTCTCTCTTTTTATTTAGAGGTTTTTTTGTTCACTCCTCTACACATGAACTGACCTCATTCTGGTAGAAATTGATGAAAAAGGGCTATAAAAGCTATCACTCTAAAAAATAAAATGTACATCAGCTGCACTAAATGTCTGATTTTGGAAAATGATACCCTGTGGAAGATCATTGTTAACAGCAGGGACTCAGAAGAAAATTTAAAGATATTAAGCCTGTACTGAGTTTGGCAGTGTCCCTGAAATTTGATAAATTGCTTTATCTAGGGAAACTCTGTAGTATTTGCTGTAACTATTCTTTAACTTCATAGATAATTTATAGTTCTTTACATATGAAAGTAACAAGAGGAAGTAATGCAATTTACTAGATTTTGTAGATTCCTGTTCTCAGATGATAAAATAACCCAACACAGCATCTCCCAATCAGGTCAATATTTGGAAACTCTAGCAATTATCCTCCTTTATTCCCTAGAACCAGGCCAGCTAAAACCCATCTGTCCATCTTTGGATTGACATTGTGCTCATCCAGTATAATTATAATTGTAACTTAAGAACAGATTACTCAAATTACAAACCACATGTCAGACTATAAGTATGCACCTTTTGCATAGCTTGATGAAAGCTCTGTGCCTTTCTTCCCTTTGTCTGGAACACCATAATATGTATAATATGTATAATTGCAAAAACTGAAAGTAAAGAAGCTTTTGTGATACTATTATCAGCTTTTCTGACAGCATTGTAGAATCACACATGCCATTGATTGTTGCACAATATGTTACACTGTAGTTATAGGCTACCATGTAATAATATAATTCTGTAGAAACAAAGTTATTAATGTCACCATGAAAGTTGAGAAAGAAGTTCATATCAGGAATTGCAATAGAAAAATGAAAGGTTTACTGCATGTATTTTTTTCCTTAGCAGTACTTCACATTATGCATTAGTTGTGCATTAAAATAATATTAAATTACTTAACTGATCCTAGCGTAGTAAATTTTTAGTTTTATTTAATTTCTAAGTAGATTTAAAAGGCTTTTTGAAGAACAGCTGCTTATCTGTTTAAAATGATTCTTAGTGATTTCATCAGATTCCGATAATTGCAGATATACATCTTTTTCAAAAGCAGGGTCTCAGTTGGGCAATTGTGAATAAATTAATTTTGACCTGAGAGTGAATACATGGTATATGCTTTGTCCCAAATATAGGGGGATTTTATTCAATTATTGTCAAATATATAACAAGTAAGGAAGGTTGAGATGGCTGATTGGATAGATAAATTTTCAAGTGGGAAGACACATCAAATTTTTGCTTGCTTAGTCATCCCTTTTGTTTGCTTAATTACTTATCAAATATTAAAGCTTGACTGTCATTAAAGTCATAGAAGTTCAATTTCTCTTACTTTTGAAAGGAGAGCAATGTCAGCATATTTTCCTGGAGAGGAACAAAAGTGCTCAAATTTCAGGGAGTAAAAATCAGATATTGTTGGAATGTGCTTTGTTTGATGCATTGAGCTGTGCTGTGTGCAGGTGCCCAGGTGCCAGCAGCAGAGGCTGCAGCGATGTGAGCAGAGGCTGGGGCTGCCCTGTGCCGAGCACAGCTGATTCCAGCTGGCCCCAGCACAGACCCACCACAGGGCACAGCTGAGCCCCTCAGACAGGCTGCTGCCACCTCTGGGAAAACATGCTTGAAATACAGAGAACAGTGAGGAATGAGAAAGAAAACAACAGCAAGAGAAAAAGCTCTGGTAACATAAAGGGCAAAGAATAAGGAAAGGGAAGAGATATTCCTGATGCTGGAGCAGGTGTTTCCCCAACAGAAAACCACCCTCGAGCAATATGCCCACACTGGAGGCCTTGGAAGAGTCCACACCACAGTTTGTGAATATTTCCTGAAGGGACTGCAATTGTGTGGAGACTCCAAGGTGGAAGAGGGTGAAAAAGTGATGAGAAAAAAGCTACAGACAGGCACTGTAAAGGACTGACCATAAGTCCCAGTCTCTTTCTCCTTGCATTGCTCAGAGGGAGGATCTAGAAATGAGAATGAAGCTGAGCCTTTGAAGAAGGGGTGTGGTGAAATTTCCCAAAGATAAAATTAAAAATTCCACTCTATTTAGTTGGCAATAAATTAAATTAAATCAAATTTTCCCAAGTCAGGTTTGTTTTGCATGTGACAGAAATTGTCTTTGTCATGACTTACGAAATATTTCATTTTCTCTCCTCATCCCACTGAGGTGGAGAAATGAGACAGCCTAAAACTGAACACAGTGCTTAAGGTGAGGCCACACTGGTGCAGAGCAGAGCAGGATGATCTTCTCCCTTGCCTGGCTAGTGGTACTGTGTCTGATGCACCCCAGCCCTGCTGGCTGACAGGGCTCTGCTGACTCATACTTAACTTTTTGTTGGCCAGGACTCCCAGGTTCTTTCCATGGCACTATTTTCCAACATTTCATTCCCCAGTCTGTACGTCCATGGTTGTCCCATCCCAGGTGCAGAATCCATGTCTTTCCCTCATTGAAGTTCATATGATTGGTATTTATTACTATTATTATTGTTGTTGTTATTAATTCTATTACTATTACTATTATTTTTCCTATGAAATCAGAAATTTATCTAAGTTAATTATTTAAAGGAATGAAGAATATAGGTATTTAGATTTTGTTTTGAGGTTTGCCATTTCTAGGCATCAATCAGCAGTTTTTAAGCACAGTTGGATGACAAGTATTTGACAACTGAATTTCAAGACTACACTAACACTAGAGCCTTGATTCTGAAAAATACCTGTGGATTTGCTCTTCCTCCCCCACCTGGCTTTACGCTTTGGAGTAGAAATCTGATCTTATGGTTCATGTCATGACATCATCAGATCTTGCTTTACATCTAAAAGTAAAATGTAATGCTTTGAATTTCACTGAAGAAATATCTTTACCCAATACCTGATTTATATAAACCATAGACATAAATATAACTGTAGTAGAGATATACAGACTACATAAAATTTGTTTGTGAGAAAAACCCTATACTGCTCCTGGGGTTGTTTTGGGGTTTGATGCTGGAAACAAGAGAGTTGCAATGCAAAAGATGGAGAAGTGTAGCAATCTTAGGAGTGGGTTTTCTCCTCCTGCTACAACAAACCCAGTTTGGCTGGAGAGCGTGGCTCAAGGAACAGGACAGGTACAATGGATGTACCAGAGATGTTCTTTAATCCATTGGTGTCCACCTGCTCTCTAGGCATTCACAGGCTGCATGGCCTGGAGCTCCTTCCAGAGAGCAACTCGTTTCGGATCCAAAGACCTTGGGGTGTGGTTAACTTGGCTAGCTATAGATCTGGGGGGCAGATATCCAATTGTAGCTATGGGGCAGGGGCTTGACTTTATAAATCTAAGGTCTCAATCTCCCGCTCCCCAGGGTCCTAGGCTCACCCTTTAGTGCAAAGAACTTGGGCTACATTTTGATTTATCCCAGCTAGTTGGACTGCTACAGAGAAGAAGGTCATCTCAGAAACCCAGGGTATCTGTATTTGTCAGTTTCTTCCACCATAAGCCAGAAGATTTTGTTTTGCAAATTAGAGTTCTCCTCTTTCAAAAGTGACACCTCTCTTTTATGTACTTTCGCACTATGCTTTGAGTAAGAACTGGGAATATCATTGAGGCAGGAAGAATTATCCTCTTTAACAAAATAAACAAAAAAATTCTGAACAAGTCTCTTTTTCTGTAGGCTTTTTTTGCTTTATAGATTTTCACCTTGACACCTTCATTTTACAGACATTAGACACTGCAATTTTGACAAGGTTGTAGCCATCCTTTTAGACTCTCCAGAAGTAAGATCTCTGGTTAAAATAAATAGGGGACACAAGAAAATATTAAAAAAATAATTAATGATAACTAGTCTTTTACCTTAGAAGCCTAAACCAACAGTTTGGAACTGTAGAAGTAAATATTTTAGAAATACATAGTCCCAGTAAACATTATTTCTATTTGGCATTGTGAGAAACTGAGAACATATGATTACTTGTTCTACTTTAAAGAAAATTCATAAAAGTGTATTATTGTACAAGTATAACTGGATATGATAAATGTGTATTAATTTTACACATTTAAAACTCAAATCTTAAAATTCCACTAATACATTTTTAATAGTTTATTAAATAAAAATGTTTAACACTACAGTCTAGTAATATTTTCTTAACTAAAATTTTTCATAACTTCAAATTTTGGATGTAGAATGAAATTATAGGTTATGAAAAGCAGTGGTCATCCAATTCAGGAAATTCTCTTGTGTTTACACTGAGGTCTTCCTCTGGGAGTTTTCTCAAAGTGTGCAACTTCATTTCCTTCAGTTGGGGCATCTAGATATGCATGATAGAAAATGTTTTGGAAAAGATCCTGGCTGCAAGAAAAAAGGAATCTCTAGTAAAGTCTGAGAGCTCTGCAGATTGGATGAAAATCTCCAAAGTGTACAGAGAATCATCTCTGAAGCGCGGTTCTTTGCCTGATTTTTATTTGATCCCGAAAAAAGATACATTAGCTATTTTATCTTCCCCAAAAATCAATATTTTTAAATCTGTAAAATTGTGTCAACCTCTCATTCATTTTTTTTATGTTCACTTACTCTACATATATATACCTTTGCTTCTTCCCTTAGTGCTCTCATGGTTGAAGGCTTTGTGCTCGGATAAACAGTTCTAATAAAAACATGCACCCTGAAGCAAGCAATGTCTGTTTGTCCTTATTCTATCTCTCAGACTAAAACAACAACAAAGAATTGCCCCTGCATTTAGTAGAAGAGGGATGAGCATGCATTCTTTCATTGCTACTTTCTTTAACCAGTATGACCAGAAGAAAATCATGAAGGAAAACAAAAGATGACTTAAGTAAAAAAAAAACCTTATTGAAAAGTTACCTAAGTGTGTGCTTTCTGAAGAGACAGGAGTCTATTGACAACACTGTGGTATGAGATATAAGAAAAAAAATCACTTCTCATGCGATCTGTGAACAGAGCAGCAAAAATAAGGGCATTATTAGAATCTCAGTTCCCCTGTATAAACTTCTGAGAGCCACATACTATGAGGATTTGACCCTGAAATCTAGCTCTATTCTGTGCCTAATAATTTCTTTGAAAGTGTTCTCCATCTTATAAAAAATAGCCAAGAGTTTGGAGCACTTGACCTGATGGACTTTAGTTTGGGTCTTTTCCAGCTTTAAATTTGTTTAACCTCTATCATAAAATACAGTCTGTAAAAGGTTTACTTAAAGCATTCAGATCTTATCCTCCATTATTTTGAGTCAATCTTAAAAGCTTCCTGATTATTTCTAGCCTTAGAAACACACTACCATGACTCTTAAAATATTATTTCTCAAACCTGTCTATGCAAATACTGTGGACTCTGCTCCACCTGACTTGCAAAAAACAACAAATTTCACTATTCATCCACTACTGTAAAACATAATTCAGTGAGACCTTGTCTATATCTGTGAAATTCCAAGTTTTATGAGTTAGATTACCAGTTACATTCTTGTGTGAGCTGAAAAAATAAAACACCGAAAATTTTTATGGGTGTTTTTAATCCAAAGCTCTACCTTGTTCTTATGGTTTTGGTATTCCTAGGAAACAAACAAAGCTGAAATGAATGGTTAATTTTTTAATTCCTGTAAAATGCTTGAAGTGAAGAGTAATTATTAATGATCCAGACAATAGCCACTAACTGGCTACAACTATGGAGAAAATCAAAGAAATTGGTCTAAGAAGACAAACAAGACTGTTGGTGGCTCTGCACAACCATCTAAGTTACAAAGCAATAAAAAGTGAAAGAACGTCTTTTTGTGGAGTGCACTCTATGCATGGATTTCTGACTCAGTGTAGAAGTGGAATTGTGAATGGAGACTTGGCCACCAGTCAGGATCCAGACATGTCAACTGGTCCTACCACGGGACTGATATCACAGGAGCAGGAACTTAGACTAGCATGAGTCTGATGTGTATGAGTGTTGTAGGATGCAACAGAAGAAGTATACCATGAAAACCTTAGAATGAAAACTGCCATCCACTGTTTCTTCCCATCATCTCTCATAATTAAATTTTACATCTTCTTACTCCTTCATAATACCTTCATACACTTAATAATAAATTTTTGTGTCTATCAATACTGATAGGGAAAAATGAACAACACACAAATTCCCCCTTGACACATTTATTACAGAAAAACTACTCCTCAAAAAAAAAAAAAAAAGTAGAAATGTAAGCCTTACCTTTGAATTATTAACCTTCAAAATGGCAAGGGTCAAAATATGTCTCTGGATTGCAAACAAGGATTTAATAGATGAAGCATGCAGTATAGGCCTTAAAATTTCTGTTCCTTGGATGCTACATTGTACTTCTTAAGTTATTTATGGACCCCTCTGAAATCAGACAAAAAAAAAAAAAAACCCAAACAAAAAACCAGACCACCTGAGTTCCAACAGAGTGAAATTTTAAAAGTAAATAACACCTAAACATGATAGAACTAGCAGTTTAACCGTAGAACTCTTTATGTTTGAAAAGAGATTTAAGGATTCTAGCTACCGACCCAGCATTGCCAAGTCTACCATTAAACCATGTCCCTAAGTGCTACATCTACATGCCTTTTAAGTACCTCCAGGGATGCTGACTCAACCACTTTCTTGGACAGCCTGTTCAATGTTTGATAACCCTTTTGAGGAAGATATTTTTTCTACTGTTCAACCTCTTCTGTCACAACTTGTCACCACTTCTTGTCCAATCATTTGTTACTTGGGAAAATAGGCTGACTTCCACTTGAATACATCCTTCTTTCAGGTAGTTTAGAGAGAGATAGCACTAAGATGGATCTACTCCAGGACCTACCCTGGCACCAGGGTGAGGCTGACAGGTCTGTAGTTCCTTGATCCACCTTCTGGTTCTTTTCGTAGATGGGCATTACAAAGACAAACCTCCAATCAACTGGGACCGCTTTGGTGTAGCTGGGACTGTTGGTAAATTATTAAAATTGTCTTCATGAGTGAAGACTCACGAAGTGAAAACTCCCTCAGTACACTTGAGTGGATCCCAGCATGTGACAAGACTTCTGTATGCCTAAGTAGTGTAGGAAGTTGTTGACCATTTCCTCCTAGATTATAGCAATTTCATTATATTCACCTCCCTGTACCCTCAAGGTTTCCTGAGAAAAGTGGTCATATTCTTAAAGATCGAGGCCAAAAATGCTCTGAGTACTTTAGTCTTTTTCTCATCATTTATCACTATGTTTCCCTCTGAATCCAAAAAGAAAAATTGAGAAATTCCTTAGCCCTCTTTTTGTTGCTAAGGGATTTATAAAATGTTTTATTGCGTTTTACAAGAGTAGCCAGATTAAACTATACTTGGACTTGGGCCTTCTAGTTTTCTCCCTGCATAACCTCATGACATCCTTATAGACCTGAGTTTCTTGCACCTTCTTCCAAAGCTCGTTAGGTCTCCTTCTCATGCCTGAGTTCTAGCCAAAACTCAATGTTTATCCAGACAAGTCTTCTTTCCTACTGGCATATCTTTCAGCACATCCTTTCAACCTTCTCCTTTGCTTGTAAAATTTCAATGTGGAGAATGTCTTTGCAAGTCAGGTGAATGCCTTCCTGAACTCCATTACCATTCAGGACTAATGCCCAAGGGACCCTCTCAGTCAATCTTCTATACAGGCCAAAGTTTACCTGCTGGAAGTCCAAGGCTGCAGTTTTGCTAATTCCCATCCTTCTCAAAGAATTGGAAACTTTATAATTTAATGATCACTGTACCCAAGGCAGACTGCAACTACCAGATCCCCCATAAGTTCTTCTCTGCTCACGAACAACAGAACCAGCATGGTTCCCTAGGATGTTTCCCTAGCTGGCTCATTGACTAGCTGTATCACGAACCTAGCTTTGACACAGTTCCAGGAATCTCTTGGAATGTCTCTTCTCTACTGTGTTGTATTTCCAGCAGACATCTGGTAAGTTTAAGTGCCCCACAAGAACGAGGGCTAGTGATAGGGTGATTTCTCCATGCTGCTTACAGAATGCTTCCTCTGCTTCTTCATTGCAATTTTGTGGTCTGTAACAGACTTCCACCAGGATATCTGCCTAGTTGTCCTCCCCCCTAGTTCTTATCCATAAGCAATCAACCCCATTAGCACCATCATTAAGCTGTAAACAATTAAGACACTTCCTAATATCCAGGGCTGCCCATGTTCTCTCCCTCCTTGCTTATGGCCCCTGAAGAGTTAAAAGCCATTTATTGCAGCATTCCAGTTGTGAGAACTGTCACAACTTCTCTCTGTGATGATGTCTATAATAGTTTTCCTTCTGTGCAGTGGCTTACAGATCTTTTGTTTGTTTCTGTGTGCATTGGAGTAGATGAACTTCTACTGCATTGCTGATCTCACCACCTTTTTGGAGGAAGAAAGCCTCCTTCTCATGTGATTATTATCAGCTATTTCCCGTGGTTTATTATGTATCAATAACCCTTTTGTCTTCATGGCTGCCTTGATCCCCATCCCCTGCTTCCACTGAGATGGCACACTGAAGTACCTCTCTAGCACACTGTCCCCAAGCCTTGGAATACCTCCCCAGGCTTGGATTTAGTGAGCCTGGTTTTATTGCTTTCTCCCTTCAATGCTAGTTTAAAGCTGTTTTAATGAGGTCTGCTAACTTCTGTGCAAAGATCCTTTACTCCCTTTGAAACAGATGTACTCCATCTGCTGCCAGCACACTGGGTGTTGTGCAAACCAAACCATGATCAAAACCCCAGATTCTGCTGGTTTGTTCAGCTAACGTTCATCTAAACAGAGACAGAAATATTACAGATTAAGAGTATGTCACGAAAGAAAATATATTCCCAGTGTAGTAAACAGAAGAAAGTGGATGATCTTAACAATTGATCTTCTCAAAGAGAATACTAGGTATGTCTAATATACTAAAACAATTTTCCAACCTCCTTACTCTGGCATTCTTCACACTTAAAAATAAAGGGACTTAGACAAGTCCTCCTTGTCCTACATTTGCATGGCTCTTTCTTAGGGAAATTTGATTACACACTAGCTTGAAGTAAATTCATGCAGTTAATACATTTATCTTTAAAGAACCAGATGGTCAATTTAGTATTTAAAATACAGTTTAAAATTTAAATCTTAAATTACTTTCAGTCACTATTATTTTGGGTTTGTGCCTTATTAATACTATTTTAAATATAAGATAAATGAAATTTAAGTTTACCATACATAATTGAAAACAAACAAACATACAACCCTTCCCATCCCCCTTACATATTCCATCCTTCATGCTTCTCTTTTCTTTCTCCCTGTTATAAATTTCTGGAGTGTTTAAACACTGTGCCTCAAAAAATTTGTTAGCAGCAGTTTTATTGCATTCATATTGTGTCATTATTTTTTTACCACAAGTCAGTATTGCAGTCTTTCATTTTTTCATTTGCTTAATTCTTTTTAAAAGAAGGAAGAATGCAGAAGTGTTTCTCAGCACCATTGGGTTTTCACCTTTTTTCTGATTAACCTGATTGAAATTGGTTCACCCCAAGAATGCTTCTCCAACCAAAGTGTGTATTTATGAGTTTTCAGTACCTACAAACAAACAGATAAACTTAGCCATTGGAAAGGATGTTACGTCAGCACTGGGTACAAGACAGGATTTAAGCTCTGTGTTTTTAAGGGAACATTTTAGACTTCACAGAAGAAAAATTCTTTAATGGGTATTATTATATGTATACTAACAAACATATTGAGACACACTATCTAATACACACTAATGCATACTGCAACATATTTTTTTTCTTTTTGTGTATTTACCTACCAAAATTTGACCTTGGGTGTCCTCTTTGGGCTGCTTTCCAAGTGAATGAATCAAATTTTCCTTGCTCTGGCAGCCAAACAAATGGGATATGGAGGGGAAGAATTGTGTTCCAAAGGATCTACTTTTTCTCAAGAGAAAACTGATGAGCTCAAAAGTATAAGAAGGGCAGAACACAAAACTCATTTTCTTTGCCACCTTAAAAGGAAAAGGAAATAGATTAGAAATGCATTTTAAATAAATCTCTCTACTTCTGTCTCTTCACTCAAAACACCCTGATACAGAGATCATTCACGTCCCTCTGAAATCTTGAGGGAAATTCTTTGCCACGTTTAGTCAGTTTATCACAGCTACAGTCACTCAGGAAAAACAAGGGAAGATGAAATTCCTTTTGGAGGTTCTAGATGCATCTGAGAGGCTCCACAACAACATAGAGGGTGTTGTCTCTTAGTGTTAGAGCTTGGCACTGCTTTTGCTGTATTCCTAGGCTAGGGGCATTTTTAGCAAAACTGCCTACAAATTCTAAGAATTCTGGAAGTCCATTTTTACATCTAAATTCCCCTATATAAAACAAGAGGTACCAATTACTAGATGAGAAAATATTAAAAGTGCATAGATTCCAAATAGTGTTATAATCCAAACATGATTTCTTGCTGATGCTGCATCATGGGAAGACTAGTAAAGGCAATGTATCAGTGATCATACTTAAAAAAGTTTGAGGAAATAAAATGGAAAAGAGAAATATTTTATTAAACCACTATGAGAAAATTATTGCTTTGAAAGAGATTATACATTATTTTCTTGTAAGGCAAACAAAACGCAACACAATTGTCAGAAACATTCTCAGATTCAGTCTGTTTTAAATCATTTTTTGAGGAAAACTCCCATTATTTAACCTTCTTATTTGTGCAATTTTCTTTCCTTTTTTATGTGCTAAAATGCTAATTTTTTTGTTTGCTATTCTTGTAGTGAACCTTTCTAGTCTACTGAAGCTCCTGTTTATACCTGACATGTATTCCTTGCTCCCCGAATATCTCTCTGCATCAGTTTCCAAATGAAGCTTGTTCCTGGAAACACTCCAAATTATTATGACTGTATGGTACAGCTGAAACAACAGGGTTCCATTTTTAAAAACTCACCATGAAATTCTTATTTAAGTCTCCTATGTCTCTAAAAACCCGTTATTCAGAATTTGAGTGTGCAGGTTTCCTTATATTCTTATTAAATCAAATAACTGGGTAAGCAGTTCAATATTGTAGGAAGGGTACTATGTTAGCAAATGTCAGTACTTGGAACAATTTATGATGTTATACTTTTCATCATTCGCTCAGTAGCAATGTTTTCTTCTGTATTAGTTCTGTGTGCAGACAGTGTAGGCACAGTAAATGATCTGCAAAATATAGATTTTCTTTTGTCTTGATTGGTTTCTGGAGTGGAAGATTCCTTAAAAAGAAACTTCTAATACTGTACTTGTCAAAGTTGTGTAAAAAATAAAAGACAAAGTTAGAGAGAAAAATAAAACCCTGAGGGACTAGAATGAATCTGAAAATGGATGAATGAGAACAGAAAATTACATTTTAAAGCACTACACATGTTAGAAGAGAAAAAAATAAAAAAGAAAACCTCAAAGACTGAAAGCTAGAAAATTGAGTGAAAGAGAAAAATCATTCTTTTTATTAAGACAGAAACATAAGGTGATTTATAGGTCTTTGCAAGGTTTGTGGATATAGAATCAATCTTTAGGCTGGATCATTGCAAACGTTTCTTTGAACATGTATGCAACTAAGTTTGTTGTGATTCTAGGCAGATAAAAAGAGAGAAAGTGCTTTTGCCTGAAGAACTAGTGAACGTTAAGTCCAATAGTACATCTGGAACAAACAAGTTTAAATGTATACTTTTTCTGGCCCAAGATGAAACTTGTCTTTCTGTCTGCATATACCCTCAGAGTCTGCAGAAAAGATTCAGCTGAAGAAATGCACATTAAAAAGTGTCTCATGAACAAAGAACAAACAAGTGTTGCTACAGATTCCAGATTTATTTAATAGCCATGTGGCTCCTGTTGTGTCTGAGATATTTTCTACAGACCTTGTGAACCTAAAAATTCCACCCTGCACTTCCAAGAAGAACAATAACCATCGTTAGTAAGCCCCATAACATGGGAAAATAAAGCGTGGAGACTTTTATTTTGTAAATTGATGTTGGGTTATTATTACTTCAATTGTGAATTGAATGTATACAACCTAGCTATTAAACTGAAGGACTATGCAATCTGCTTTAATCAGTATTTATATATGCTATAGGTGGATATAATTTCCATCTCAAACTGACTTCGACAGTGAATAATATATGATGGTTATGCGTATAACTACTTTCTACTTTTGAAAATTATCACAATGATGCTGCTTGGGGAGACACAGAATGAATACAGGAGGCCAGTTTGAGTTATTGGTGGACATAATAATAAAACTAGGGTGATCATCTGGTCCTAATTACTTTGTAGAGGAATTTGGCTTAGGAGACATTTACTCTCCTTGAAAAGACAGCACTGACCAGCAGCTCTTTATTTGCCTCCAGCACAAAAACTCTTCATGTCTACCTCCAGCTGGATTAGAGATTGAGCCCAAACAGAATATTGTCTCTCTTTGAAGTAAGATCACTTGTTTTAGCTCTGAACTCAACAGATTTTTGATACTATTACCTTTCAGAGGGCAGAAATTCACCTGATTTTGTGTCACTTGCCCATTTACATTCTGAGTTTGGAAGGAGCTGGAAGGTATCACCCTACTGGGAGGTGAAATTTACTTTGCATTTGTTGGATGAGCTGACTTATATGGAATCCAGGCCACAAAGGCAAGATGTCACCAGACATAAAATGCTATATATTTTACCTTACTTTTGAATGCAAACCCTAAAATACAAGTAACATATCTGTTTCCTGCACAGGTGGAAACATAGCTAGGGTATTATTCTAAGACATACGGACAGATAGTCCTTCAAACAATCAAATTTCACCTAGGTTTTTTGCAATCTGCTTGATTTTTATAAACTTTATGCAATAGTTGTAGGCAAACACCAGCAGATTTTTAAATAAGATTCATCTAGTGATGTAGTTTCGTATGTATATGAGTTGATTTAGTTTGAGAGTTTGTTTTTTTTCCTTTATTTTTCCCTATTAGCCCTAGGAAATTAAATATTCAGTTCAAGTGAGTTTATTTCTATAAGAAACAGTTATTGAAAAAAAACCAGCTAGGAAGGAAGGCAAAAGGACATTTCTTTTAATAAGTATTTTACCTTCTGTATGGTATTAAGAATGAAGCATTGATCATTATTACACATATAAAAGAAACATAAGCACTAGGCACTGTATGGGTAAATCCTACCAGACAATATCAAGGACAAAACCACACAGATAGGAAAACAAAGCACAAACAGGTATTCGATGGAAAATGAGAGTACAATGACTAAAAGCTGGTGAAAATAAGCAGTGTTTTATAATAGTAACACTATGTCAATCTCAAGTCTATCTACATTGTTTTAAGGAGTGTCCCAAAATTAGAATTTCAGTTAGAGCATGAATGTAAAGCACACACTAATTTTAGTACTCAAAAATAAAAAAAATACACAAAATCATAGAATGGGTAATGTTGGAAGAGATCACTGAAGGTCAAGCAGGGTCCTCTGAAGCACATTGCTCAGGATTGTGTCCAGACAGCTTTTAAATATCCCCAAGGTGATAAAGTATCAAAATACTTGCCAAGTAGACCGTGTCCTTCTTCTTGGCTTCTTTGATGACTGGGGTGACATTTTTCTTCCAGGTCTCATGCACTTCTCCTGATCATCATGGCTTTTCAAAGATGATTGAGTGTGGTCTAGCAAAGATGTCCACAAATTCCCTCAGCACTCTATGCATCCAGTTGGGGCCCATTGACTTGTAGATATCAAGTTTGACTAAATGCTTTCTACCCCAATCCTCCTGAACAAAGACTAAAAATCTTCCTTTTTCCAGGTTGTCTCCCTGATCTTTTGGGTTAGATATTCATGACGATTGGCTTTGGAAGTGAATACTGTAAGTAAAGAAGGTATTTAGTATCTCAGCTTTCTCTGCAGCCTCTGTTGAAAAGGTCTTCATTCTATTCAGTAGCAGGCCTGCATTTTCCCTAGTATTCCTTTTGCTCTTGGTGTAGTTGAATAAGCTCTTTTGTTATTCTTGACATGCTTAGCCAGATTAACTTCAAATGGGCCTTGGACTTCCTCATTCTACCTACTTGCTAGTGAGACAGTGTGAGAAGTAGGAAAGGCCTATGTAAACACACTTCAGCAATACATTTGTGTGTTATCAACATAATTTTTAGATTTTTACAAATCTAAAACATAGTATCACACAAGCTACTATCAAGAGAAGTAACTCTGTCCCAGGCAAAACCTACCCAGATACAAATTCAGGCTTGTGACATATTTACTGGGCTTCTTGTTTTCAGGAATATCTCTAATATACATTTATTTGAACTTTATTTTGAGCCTGAGAAAATGTTAATTAAACTGATATATCTCTACTGAACCATATTAGAGTACATAATCTGTGTTTCTTGAAGAAAGGATGTGGGTATGAAATTAAAAAAGGCTAGTCACAGGGGAAAGACATTTTGTCTAGAGTGTGCTGTACATACTGGGTTTTTTACTGTGTACTTTAATCAGGTTGTTGAATAAGTATATTTCTTGGGTTTAAAATAAGACTCTAAAGAAAGTTATAAATCAGCTGGGGCCCTTGTGAAACTTAATTCCTGACTGGTTTTTATCCCTTCCTATCAAATGTTCATTCACCAAAGCAAAGAGCTCTGGAGCAGGTGTGTTTCTCAGCAGAGAAGGGCATAGCAGCACACAGATGGGGTTTTCCTGAGCCAGGGAAACCCCAGGGGAATGCTGAGACTTGCCAGGAGGCAGCAGCTTGCAAGGACACACAAGAGGAAGAGAATTCCCCTGAAGCCTGAGATGCCCTTGGAGAACTGCTTTGCTGCTCTGCAAACTGAAGAGAAAGACCCAGAAAATAATTTGAGCAGAGTTAGGCAGCCCAATCTGCTCACCCTATAAAAACCAGCGAAACAAAGAAAAGACAGTGAGGGAGAGGCAACACTCTTCTGAGACTCATGGAAGCATCCATTTGGTGACCTGATATCTCCAGGGAGATGTGCTTGATGTGCTTCTTACCAGGGTCTTGTATAAGAGATGTCACTGAGACACTACCAAGTCTCATTCAGTTCACGGACTATTATCTCCTGCAGCTGTTTCATGTGGGCAACAGTGATAGGAACAGTCTGAGGAGGGTCAAGAAGGAGTACAGGTCCCTGGGGGAGGCAAAAAGAGACTACGGAGCACAAGTAGTTTTTTCCCCAGTCCTCCTGGTCAAACAAAAGGGGCTTAAAAGGGCCAGTTGAATCTGAAAAATCAACAAATGGGTACAGGACTGGCGCCACTGTCGAGGGTTCTGCTACTTAGACAAGGGGCATCACTTTTGGCACCTGGTCTACTGGAGGCCAGTGGGATTTGTCTGCCAGAGAGAAGACATCTTCAGTCATAAGCTTGCCAAACCGATGAAGAGGGATTTAAACCAAACATACTGTGGGAAAGGAACCTCAATCCTACTCCTACCTGTTGGATATAAGTGCCAGCAAGAGATGCCCAAAGTCTAGAGAGGGATACAGGTCAGCTGGAGAGCACCTGAAGAGCATCACAAAGTAATTCAGCCAGTAAATTTTCTTCATCAGGGGCCCAAATTAAATACATCTATGCAAACACACATTGCATGGAGAATAGATGAGGAATTAGAGATGTACACTTGCCTGTTAGGCTATGGTCTTATTGGCAGCATGGATATGTGGTGGGATGGGTCCTATGTTTGGAATGATAAAATGGAAGGATACAGGCATTTTAGAAAAGACATGCAGGGAAGACAAGAAGAGGGGTGTTACTCTTTATGTCAATGACCGGCTGGAATACACAGAGCTCTTCTGGGGGCTGAATGAGGAGCTGACCAAGAGTTTATGGATCAGGATTAAAGGAATGACAGGTTCAATAGTAGGGATCAGGCCAGGATGACCCATCAGATGAGGTCCTCTACAGACATATAGAAGTAGCCTCATGCTCACAAGTTTTGGCCCTAATGGGGGATTTCAAACATCCTATTATCTGTTGAAGGGACATAGCAATCCAGGAAGGTCCTGGGATGCATTTATGATAATGTCATTCTCCAAGTAATAGAAGAGCCAATGAAGAGATGTGATATGCTGGACCCTATTCTCCAAAATAAGGAGGAGTTGGTGGGGAATGTGAGGCTCAAGGGCATCCTTGGCTTCAGTGACCATGAAATGGTGGGGTTCAAGGTCCTTAGGGCAATGAGTAGAGCACAGAGCAAGCGCTCATTACTCTACAGTTCAGAAACTCAGATTTTTGACTCTTCAGGGACCTGCTCAGTGCAGTACCATGGAATAGAGTCCTGGAGGGAAGAGGGGTCCAAGAAACTTGGTTTATATCCAGGGGTTATCTTCTCCAAGCTCAGGAGTGATACATCCCACAAAAAGGAAGGCAGAAATACCAGGAGGCCTTGCAGAGATGAGCAATGAGTTCCTGAACAAACTCAGACTCAGAAAGGAGGCCTACAGAGGGTGGAAGCAAGGACAGGTACCCCAGGAGGAATACAGGGGAGGAGAAATAGTCAAAGCAGTCAGGGATCAGGTTAGAAATGCTGAAGCCCTGATAGAATTTAATCAGACCAGGGACATCAAGAGCAATAAGAAAAGCTTACATAGGTGGATCAGTGATGAAAGGAAGACTATGGAAAATCTTCTGATGCTCTCCAGAAGGAAATGGGAGATCTGGTTACCCAGGAAGTGGAGAGGGTTGAGGTACTCAGTGACTACTCTGCCTCAGTCTTCACGGGCAAATGTTCCAGCCACAGTTAAGGAGTTGCAGAAGATGAAGTCAGAGACTGAGACAATGAAAAACCTCCCACTGAAGGAAAAGATCAGGTCTGAGATCATCTAAATAACCCAAAGTTGCATAAGACCATGAGACACGATGAGATGCAAATGCAAGTCCTAAGGGAAGTGCTAGAGGAAGTGGCACTGTCTATCTATATTTGAGAAGTTGTGGCAGTTCAGCAAAATTCTCACTGACTCAAAAAGTGGAAACATAACCCCTATTTTTAAAAAGAAAAAGAAATGGAAGAACTGAGTGACCACATACAGTTAGTCTCATCTCGGACCACTCTTGAGGACTAGCAATATATTAAATAATTTTGTCCAAGAAACCACAGTCACAGAAGGGAGCATTTAATTTCTTCTCCTCATTTGTACCAAATCGAGAAATAAGAACATATAAAGGAAGTCCAAGAAAAGAACAGGAAAGTCAAAACTCAGTCAAATTTTAAAAATTGAAAAATACTGCTTGACTTTCCCAAATTCCACTTACTTTCTTTAACTAAGGATGACAAACACTGTGGACAAAGGTAATAAGCACATCTATCTTCTTTTGGTTTAATGGAAACTGAGTGTCTCAGGCAACTGGAAGGAAAATATCTCAGAAACACACAAAGAAAAAAGAAAAAAAAAACCAAACACCTAAACCAAAATAACTCCCAAAAACCCCCAAACGAGAGTAAAAATTAAATAGAGAACATATTTAAAATCACAATAACAACCCAGTTTACAAGATATCATTCATTCCTACAATATCTTAGGCTTATAAATGTGAATGTAATTACACCAAACATTTTTTTTTTAATGCTAACAGCAACCTTTATGAAAAATTATAACTACACTCAAATGCTGCATTTCTAAAAGAATAAGCTGGCTTCTGCTTGGAAAATGCAGAATAGATTTCAGATTTGATTGTATATATTATAAAAAAATCTCATTCCTGTGTGAAAATATTCACAGGAGGGTCCTAAAATTGCTGCCAGGCTTTTCCAAACCCAAGAAAGAGCTGATTTGGCTCAGCATAGCCTGAAGGTTGGAAACCACTGCTCTAGGCAAAAGACATGATGGTTGTTTATCTCTTAGCTTAGCCTATGTGTATGTGTGCATGCAGCAGTCTGCACTGGTTTTAGCTGTGAGAAAAGAAAAACATAACATTTCCAGATATTTATTTTTAGTCCAATACTTGAGGGTTAGTTTCTAGGCTTAAAATTATTCAAAATCATTCTTGTTTATGAAAGAGGGAAAATTGGGCTAGATATGTATAAATTTACCCTCATCTGAATACCATTTTCCAGCAGATTTATATTTATTAATATAAAGAAATAAATTATTTTTTAAGACTTCAAGGTAAAATTTTCAATGCTCTTTATTTCTAGTGACCTGGTTTTAACTTTTTCAATTGGCTTGTCAAAATAATTATAAAATTAAGATATACAGAAACTTTAGAGTGAACTCCTTGGGTGAAATCTCAGTAAAGGCTACTATTTATAGATAATAAGTCATAGTAGTCAACAATATGATGACGGAAAATTGTGTCTATTTCATTTTTGCATGAACAAAAGTCTCCTTCCTGAAACTGCTTAGGAAAGTTTTCAGTAAAAGTTGTGAATTTATGCAAATATTCACAAGCCAGTGAGACAATTTGTGCACTTAGTTATATTTTCAATTTTCTGTCAAACGTGAAGAAAACATGTAAAAGCAGTCAGAATGACATTGGAAGAGGAAAAAAGTTGCGTGTAAGACCTTTTTCCCCTGAAGAAATCAAGAAATTAAAGAAATCTATAAAAGAAAGTTGTGGACTGGAGGGGAAAGTTATGGTTCCTTTTCTCTGTTTTCTTTTTCACTTTGGGTTTTTTTTCCCTTATATATCAGTTGAATTCAAATGAAGTTCTAGCTTAGTTTCAACTGCCAGATTAACTCGAGTGGAAAAGGAGAATCTGCCCAATTTATGATGGAAATAGAGCATACTGGCTAACTTCAGTAAGAAATAAATGTCTTTTCACAGTAAAAGAAGAAAAATTTATCATAATTTTATAAATAATCACTGTTAAGTATTACTGATAACAACCCTTGATTACGTACACATCTATCAAACATTCTTGTAAGACATCATAATGTAAAAATACTGATTTTGATTTGGATATATTATTAAGCTTTGTGTGTTTTTCCTTTCTATAAGGAGTATGTTCAAGAGGGAATAATATGTTATTTAATTTGTAAGGTCTGGATTCTTAAAGTGAAAGAGGATGATTCTGTCTTAATTCTTAATAAATATTACCAGTTCATGTGTTTTTGTTGTTTTTTTTCTTATTTTGGACTCTTATCTGATAATATGTACAATAATTACATGTATTAAACTGCCCTTGGTTATCCTTGCTTCCTGTAAATTAGAAGGAATGTATTGATTTTTGTGTATTCTGCTCACCCTCTGGAAAAAGAGAAATCAGTTTTAAAAGAGATTTATCTGATTATTTAAATAAAAAAATAAAGTAACACATATTATTCTTGATCACGATATACAACATTCATTCAGGTGAAACTATTCTGCTTTCAGAAATAGAAATTGGAAAAGACAATTTGTCTCCTCTTTCTTTACGCAAATAACAAGTCTGATATTTGCCTATTTGCTTACTAATATTTTCTTTCCTCTTTTAGTCTATGTGTACTTTGTCCAGATCCAAAATTGTTCAGTGTAATATACCTCTACATTAGCACTATTCTATCTGCTACAGAATGACTTCTGTATATGCAAAACCATCATAGATAATCAAATACCATTTTTAGTCACTGCCAATTAACTATTTCAACCACACACTTGACATATCTGTATTTCAAAAATGTACTTCACATATTTCAACTTACAGTTCCAGTAATATATCCAAGGCTTCTAAATGTTTATACATTTTAAATATCACAAATTTGTACTTCCTGACTCTTTTACCAAATGTGAAAGTTTATAAATTGGTGTAACATTTGTTGACAATAGTTAAGTGTAGGAAATTTTTATTGACTATGTGTAGTTTTTGATGACCTATGCTTTAAACTGCTTTTTTCTCTCAATATAAATTTTCAAAATTCAGCTGATTATTCATGACTATTTCTCAAGGAAAGAAGATTTATATTTTTTAATATTTATATCACTGATAAAATCTGCACCTGCTAATGCAATTTTGTTTCTTTGACTACTCTCTTATTGTCTTCTGTAGGTAATCTTTTCATTAGCTATAAAAGAATAGGAAAGAAGCCTATATAGAAAGATTGTAAATTTAGGTAACATACTACTTTTTATGTTTGTGACAAGCTCTATTTGACTGCAAGAAAATGCATTCCTGCTGAAATAAATTAGAATTTTTCTTTTGATCCCAATAAAGAAAAAATAATACAACCAGAAAATATGGACCTGTACTTATTATTTTTTCTATGTTTCTCTTACTGCCTTATGTTATTGACTTTTGTTTTCACACAAATAACTTGCCACAAGAAATGCAAAAGGCATAACCAAACATTCCTCTTCTCCCAGTCTAAATTCCCTTTGCTTTTGTCACATATGCTCAGTCCCACCTTGGTGATGTGGCAACAGATGGTGCAGGAGGCTGAGGCCAGAGCACAAAGATTTCCTTCTGCTACTCCTTGCTTCTTACTTGTTTTCCTCACCTGCTCCTTACTTCCTTCTGCTCCTCTGCTCCAGAGAGGATCATCCATGGGCTGCAGGGAAGGCCCTGCTCCTGCAGGCAGGAGTGGCACAAGGTGGCTCATATCCTCCTTCCTTACAGAATGCCCTGCAGCCCTTGCTATTGAACCCTTTATTTTATGTTGAATACAACTTTTTTGGCTATTTTCAACCACTTAATAGCTGGTGCAATGCAATCACATTATTCTTTTGGGAAAAAAGGAAAAGGAAACAACAAGCTAGTTCTTTATTTTATTATGGAATGCTGGTACTTTGAAAACATAATTAATCAAACTTCTCATACAAAACCTATTCGTTAAGTTGAGTTGAAAACTCTTTACATCATCTGTTTTTCAACATAAAATATCGCAGACAGTTTCTTAAGATATATTTTCCCTTCACACTATAGGCTACTGAAATTCTAGGAAAATATTTTTATATCTATCACCCTTAAACAACATAAGAAAAAAATGCATAGAATATTTATGTGTGAACCTTTACCTCTTCTTGCAATAATCCGCTTAATATTAGAGAAGATAAAATTGTTTCTATGTTCTTTGAGGTCTAGAAATACTTGTAAAGGGAGTCATGCAGAAGAAAGCATGAATTTTGCTTAAGGTGTGGGACTCTTAAAACCACTCAAGGAGTGTGGTTAGACAAATTGAGACCACTGACAGGCATGGAGCAGTGGATAAAAATCGAGCGGCTAAAGCTGTTGCTGCCCTTAGCACTCCTCCATGCCCTCCTGACCAGTGTTGCCTCCCCAGAGGGATGGATCCCTGATTTGCTTGTTAATAAGTAGAACCACCACAGCCCTGATCCTTTTCCTTGTTAAAATGACTCCAGTTTTATTTAACTCCTGTATGACAGACTCAAAACTGAGGTGATGCTGGACCTCATTTGTAAGTGTATCAAATATGCTTACCTCAGGACTATTCTGTTATTCATTGGGATGGGAAGGATGAGCAGAGGTGGTAAGGGCTGCAGCTCCTCTGTTATGTCTGCTAGGAGCTCTGAAAGGAGGAATATCTTCTCTAATAACTCTTGTTCCCTCACCTTTCTTCTATGTTCTTAATTTTTCTATTTACCACACAGTACTGGTCTTATTTTATCTGGATTTTTGTTATTGGTATATTTTTTTGCTGTTGTTTGTGAGTGTTTAACACTTTCTGATTGGTTAAAACAGGAATTAATTGAAATATAAAGCAATTAAAAATTAATAAGGTTTCTATAGTGGCAGACCTGAATTTAATTCATGATGCTAACAGTGATAAATTATCAAGATAAGATTGAAATATAATTTAGTATATTGTGATGAACAAACAGGGGTGTTAATTTGTAAGAAAGTTAACTAATACACACCTTAGTTTCATACAATGGCTCACACAAGTTGTAATCACAGTCTCCCTCGGATGCACTTTGTACTTACAAGGACATTATGCCATTTTATCAGTTCACCACACACAGGACACTGAGCTTAGACTGCTGAGCTGTGTGTAAGATTAGTAACGTTTCCAACATAGAACTTTGCTTTGTTAAAACAGAAACAGACAGAATAGAATTACCCTGGTTCTCAAAAGAAAGTAGAGACTGCATTTATAAAATGCTGTGTAATTCCTACTCAGAGCCACTCAGGAACAGTAAGGGCAATTTAATTATCTAAATAGTAATTAGGAAATTAAATGGAGTTGAAAGCTTACAATCCTTTGAGACCTGGGGCTGGCAAATATGGAAAAAAAAAGTCAAAGGCTTCTGCCTGATCATATCTTAAGGGGTATGTGGTAACATAAAACTTCAGAAGAAAGGCTTTTTTTTTCCCTTAAGATAATTAAGGGTGAATATTTTACATCTACTGGGATGAAAAAAGCTTGTATGTTCCATATAAGTGTAGGAAAACTTGGAGAATGCAGTTATTAAAAGGCACTTCAGATTTTATAATCGTAAGCAAATGCCAAAATGTTCTTCAAAAATACCTTTAATTCCACCTCTATAAAAAACAGTTGTTTATCCTATGTACTGTACATTGAACCATCTAAACTTGAATAATGTTTATCTGCATAAAAGGAAGTAAGGAAGAATCCCGTTTAGGAGGGATCTTAAATAGGACAGAAGACTGTAAGGCAGTAAGATTCACAATAAATGTAACTATGAAAATGTTCTGAAGAAAATGGCACACAGGAAGCCTTTAATTAATATGGAATACATTGTCTGCAATATATAGAAACAGAAATATGATCCTGAAATTTCATTAACCACAAATAATTTTAATAAAGAAGGCTATTTTCTATGACAGCTAAAGAATAGCTAATGAAGTTTATTGAACTACTTATTAAATAGTGCTTCCTCACCAACCAGTAATTTAAATACAATACTTATTTCATAATTCAAACCAGTATTGATAATTTAAAACTTTTCTAATATGACTGCTACTGCAGTGTTTCAATTAAATCTTATATCCATATATATGCTTCAACACAATTGCACCATTGAAAAAAAAGTCATGTATTTTCTGTGTGATGCCTTTTGAGAAAGGTCATCTATTTTCATTGCCAAAGTTTTCAGTGCTGAGACAAAGGTGATCATAGTATGTAACTTAAAGCTAATGTGTCTTAATTAATGAAATAAAAATTAGCCACTTGGTGCATCCTCTACACCAAGGACTATTTAAAGGTCTCAGTCATCTTCAGGACAAGCCTGTGTTCTTGAATGGTGAGTGGGAGCTGTTGAAGCTAGAACCAGAAAATATTTTTCACACTGTGCATTTTGGAGCCTTCACTGAGCTTCTGACATCTGATGTAGGATGGAGAAACATAAATATTTAGGATTCATGATTTCTAATGTATGCAGAATGAAGAAGCAGTAGCTGAAGTGACATCAACATTTTGGTATTGCAGTTTAGTAACAAAACACACATCTCATCACAGGTGAGAAAACTAATTTTTTCTCTACTTCCATGTCTCTTATATCTCAAACAGGTAGATTATAAATGCTAAACACTAGCTGACCCACTTTCTAATATCATTCTTAAAGCTAGATTTGACAGTGGAGAACACAGCTGTGGCTAAACAGTCCCTCTACTGGTGCACATGGAAAAGTTGAGGTGGCTGGGCTGGAGGTACGTGCTTGGAGATGTCTCGTTAAGAAGAGGTCTGGGCCTGCACCATGCTTGTTCCTGCCTATTCCAACCAGCTTTACAATGGACCCCCTGCAGGACACTACTGAGTTTGTCAGTGAAGCTGCTAGTACTTCCAGAAATCATATTTAAGAAAGAGCAAAATTCCACATAAGCAGTTAGCAGTGACAAAAACAAACAAAACAAAACAAAAAACAGAATGAAACAATCCCCAAAAATTTATTGGAGGTTATGATCTGAAGGCTTAACTACTCAAAACTGCACCTGGCCAAAGTTCAATGCATAGTTTAATCAATATTGCAAATTTAAGATATTAGGGTGTTTGAGTTGCTCTATGAATAATGTAAAAACTTTCATCATTTACACCTAATTTGTACACAACTATGTCCTGTGTTGGAATTAACAAGCAGAATGGTAGGTTTGTACAACTGGGACATGAGGAAGCATTGAAAATTTTAACTGTAAATCCTTTCTGCATTGACAGGGATACTGCCCCTTGCTTTCCCCTCCAAACTTTGCATCAGTTTCACCTTCTTCTCTATAGGCCTCGAGTCAGGCTACTCACGATCCATCCCACACAAAGTTTTCAGGTGTTCAAGAGTGAATATGATAAGCAGACACAATGATGACAAAAGTTTTGAAGCTGCCCTCTTATTATCAGGTTCTTACAGACAGTTCTAAGTCTGAGCTTTGGCCTTTCATATCTCCTCCTTGCATATAAAAACCATGATACTGTAATCTTCCCACAAATCTTGATCTCTCTTCAGAAATCATATATTTTCTTTTTCCTCCTGAGCTCCACAGGGAGTTCCCTGTTTTGCTCTGCCAATCTTCTATTCTGCTTGCTGGAATAAGTAACAGTGACACAGTAACATTGCCTTTGCTCCAACTTCTGATAATAGAGCTAAATACTATCAAACAATCAAACCTATCCCTTACACATGGTGCAACAACATTGTTGAGGAGGTGTTGGAAATGAGTCAACAAAAGGCTCCTGTAAGTTCATTGTTCACCTAAAGACCAGTAAAACTATTTTTCTGTTCTATTACCCACTGGTAAGAAATCAACTTTATTCCAATTTCAAGACAGATGCAATATTTAAAGATCAGTAAAAAAATCCCATGAGTGTCATATAAAAGAATTGGAGGTAAGCAAACCAAGGGAGGTGATATGGTAAGTTATTTCCTAGGTTACTGCTTTCCTGAATGTAAGTTATAGCCATTATAATCAAAGAGTCTGGAGGCAGAAGTAGCAATTAAAAATGTTTATTTAGCTTTTTTTTCTCTTCTTAGTTTTTGATGAACAAATCTGTGAAAAATACTAAACTTCTCTGAAGATAATATAGGTACTGTTCTGCAAGCAGAATAGAACATCACAAAATTACAGGCCACACAAATAAACCATTAAATTGTAAATTCCTAAGAGACAAAGAGAGAATGTTGTGCCAGATTTTGTCTCAATGTATTATAGTCATCTAAAAGTCCAAGTTCAAAAATGATTAACTGATTTACCCTCCAGGCACAGCAGATGGAAACATTCCAATCCTGATTTGTTGCCTAGAAGACAACTGATGACTTTGTTAAGTTTTCTGAACTAATTTAATTTTTTTTATTACACACTGCTACGGTCAACTTTTGAAGTTTCATTTGCTCTATTCCAAAAACATTTTTGATTGTTGAAACTAATCTTTTTTTCTTTAGCAGTGTGCTAATTGATATTGACAGGCATAGCTGTGGTTCCTCTTACACTTACAAACTCCATAGCTTAACTATATTTATACTTACTCAGAAGTATAGCAATATTTATTGTTATGTCAGATACACTAGACTTTGTTTTAAAAAATGATAGAACATTTAAGCTCAAATTCCAAACAAACATATCGCTTACCTAATTGTCATCTGTCTAGAGCTTTTTATTGGACAAGTGTGCATGAGGACTCAAACTTAAAATGTAACTTTACTGAATCTTGGTTTCAGGTTTTCTATTGTTTTTTTGTTTTTTTTTTTAATCAGATAAAGATAAAAAAAATATAAAACACCAACCAGTTAATCAAATCCAAACATCTAAATGCAGTTTCTTTGCCTCAATTAATACTAACAAGCTATGCATTTTCCCCAAAAGAAAGCTTTCACAATCTAGCTTTTATCTAATTTCTTGTCAAAATCTCTTCACTATCTTTAGAGGCAGGTGCTCAGGTTAGCTTAATCCTGTCAAAAGCTCAGTGTCCTCAGAAAAGCCAGGGTAACTGTGCTTTCCTCCTTGTTATCCATTTTAGAATATTGCTAACATCTGCTTTTTTGGAAAAGTATATGGATTTTGATAGCATTTAGCTCTATTTTCAAGTTGTAAATGTGCTGGCATGTCTGTCATCATTCAGTGAGCAGTCACTGTTGGCAACAATAAATGGAGGAGAGACAGTACAATATAATTGTGATACAAAAGATTGAAGAGGAATTAACGGCACCTAAAGCTTCAAATTAAATGGCTCAAAATGAGGTATTAACATAAAATGCTGCCTCTGCTAATTTCTCAGAACAAGCTGCAATTGCAGCTGTTTCTAACTGACAGGTGGAAATGATATCACATCTTTATGGGAAGACTGCCTGTTGTACTGGCATGATAGTGTGTTTCAGGAAAAATGGTCCAGGGTCTCCCAGGTCCAAAACTAAGTTCTAAGTGTTCAAATTGTTAGTCTGAATGTCAAAAATCTGGTGAAGACAGGAACAAATGGGTGTGGAGGGGGGGTGGGGGAAAGTAGAATCTACTCAGTACAATTTAGAACCTTTTTTTTTTTGTCAGTATGAAAAAGATATAATTCCAGGGTTTTCTGAGGATAAGCCACAGAAGTGTTTTTCTGGAGGGATCAAGGAAAAAGAAAATTAAGATTTTCAGTGAAAACGAAAATAATTTTCTCATACAGAATCAGGCAGCTGATGTTACATTCAAAATCTTACGGGCAAAAGGGAATATGTTGTGCATATGGAGGGAAGAATTTACTGTGTAACTAAACTTTTAAAATCTAGTAAAAATACAGCAGTTTATCAGTTACAGCAATACTAATACTCATAGCCCAAATTAATATAGAAAGCTACATAAGTAAAATTGTTATACGTTACATTACCACTAAAAACAGTTTTTCTGTGGTGCTTTGCTCAGCTCCCCAGTGTTTCTTTCAATCTTCATCAAGTAGATTGGAAATGGAAATTACGACAAGTCAAAATGTGTTCCTTCTTGCCACTGGTTTCCCAGTTACTCAGGCTTTTTATTTTTGATCTCAGCAGTGGATTTATGTGGTGTTAAAGTTTAAATTTTCTGGTAATGACCAGTGACAAATGGCAGTGATTTGTGTTTATAGTTTGAGATCTTTGTCTGGTATCTGCACTCTTCCACAGCACATTTTGTTATAAGATCACACCTACACTTTTCTACATCACATTTTATTCCGAGATCATGGACTGTTCAATCCAGCCAGAACAATTACTTGTTTTTTCTGAAAGGTAAAACTAAACTAAAATGTATTTTACAGCTAGCTGAGAGTTAAAACTAATTAAAATCATCTGAGGACAAGACAAGCTAAAACAAACCCTGAACCTGTGCTGTCAGGTCAGCATAAAGCCTAGGAACTTGATGGGGCTGCACAGGCAATTGTAATAACTTACGCTAGAAGAAATTTGGTATACTCAAAAATATGGGCCAAAATTATGCTTTCCAGTCTTCAAGCATGAGATCTATAGAATTTGCTTGTGTTTCATGAGTAGGACAAATAAGTATCAAATGAAAATTATTTTGATCATAGATTTAGGTTAGTAGAATGCAAATAATTAATAAAATTAAATTCAGAATGTCACCTGAATCCAACTTGCTTCTCAAAATGGAATCAGATAAGGCCAGCTGGGATTTTATCCAGTTTAGAATACAATATACAGAATGGGGTATATAAAATCATATAGCCATTAATGTAGAAAGCACCTAAAATATTTGCGTTGAATTACCCTTTGAAAGTGTCTGTCTTTCATGATTACAGGAGAATCATAGGTGTTAACTGAGTTTAGGTGCCTGACCTCTTCACAGCTTAAACTGAGTACCAACTTCTGCAGATATTTTTTTTTTTTTGTCTTCCCATTTAGCACTTATGTCCTCTGAAAAACAACTTGTTAAATCAATGCTTCCTAAAAACAATTTTTCTCATTCTCACCTATACCACAAAAGTACAGATCCTCTTGGCATGCTCTCATATGATCCATATGCATCAAGATCATAATTCAATTGCTGCACAATTGTCTTATTCATTCACTTCTAATTTTTAAGCAGAATACAATCATCCCCTCCATCTCTGGACACCACCACATCATTTAATCTCAAAATTTTTCTTTATTTTCCCTTATCTAGGCTGTTTTTTGCATTATAACTAAAACCCAATTTAACAGATACTGTTCATGTGCAACATGGAAAAAATCCAAAAGTATGTTGAATTTCTCTCAAGTGAACCTTTCCAGAAAATCTTGAAGATGTGGCACCGAGTCTTTCTGGTGTGCATCACATTTTCTTCCATTGAGAGGATTACATATCTTAAGTTCTAAAATGACAAAGAGCTTACAGAACAGAAGCTCTGTAATTTATTTTTTTTTTAGTCTTGCATAATAAGTTTGTTCATTTACCACTTAAATCCAAAAATAGAAAAGAATTTTTATCTTTAAAATGGAAATTGAAGTAACAGCAATAGTAAGGGTATTAGCACGCAGTAGTTTACTTGTGCACATTAAATACCAACTGAGAAGGGCAAATCCCAAATTTTTTAAACAATTTTCTAGAATAGTAGACAACTCATCTTGATAGACTAAAAAGTACTCAGCACTATCCAAAGTGTATTTACTGAAAAAAATTTTAGCAAATTGAAGACCTAGTTTCAGGGCATCATGCAGATTGCTATAAAGAGAATTAACTTCATAACTTCATACTTGCCAGAACCAGAAGAATATGTTTACAGAGAACAGTCAATAAGAGACTGGAATGTTAAACCTTTAGGCGTTTTTCTTTTACATCTGCATTCAGAATACTTGTTTTCTACTCAAATTAATTGATCTAAGTCTGTGTTAAAGACATCAGAAGTTCCTTCTCATCTTATAGACACATGAGAACCCTCATTAGATAATGAGAAGATCTATAACATTATTCAACAAGAATTTCTTAAGGCTGTGCTCTTTGCACCCTGAAGCACATATTCATGTTGAGGTTTGAAGAAAAAAAGTCACATAATACAGTTACAAGATGGTCCATAAAAGCAACTCTGATTTTTTTTTCTAGTATGTTATTGACTTGAGAATTACAAAGACACAAGATTACTTACAATGGTCTTTCTGCCACTTACAATCCTGTATATCCTGCTTAAATAGCAAATGAGGATAGAAATAGCACATTAACTATTTTTAAAATAATTTATTTGACATCAATAGAGATTTATATATATATAGTGACGGCTCTCTAAATGTTTGTACATTTGAAATACCTATTGCACTAATAGGAAATAATTTCAAGATGTAAATTGCATTTGGTTCATAATGATCATTGCATTTCATCTCTTGTCAAGGCATATAACAAGTGTAATATTTATGTGTTGTATTTTATTTACAACTCGGAATCAAAACTCTATAAATTCTTTTATAATTTTTTATATATCTATTCAGATAATCCTCATGCTAAAAGTTGTAAAATATGAAAATGGTATGCTGAACCATGTAGTTTCTCAAGAGCAGTGACCTACTTTCTATTGATTTCAAAATATATCTGCATAGAAATAACTCAGTCCTTCAACTATAAAGAATTGTTTGGGGACATAACTTTTATGCTTGATCCTACATTGGATCTGCAATCCTTCAATGGCATATCTAAGATGGTCAGCATCTTATAGAACTGAAATCTTGCCATAAATTGCTGTCTTGATTCAGTAATATGATGATATCATTAAGGTTTTGTGGCTAAAATTACTTGAAACATAAGTATACAAAACAATAATTACATTGTTTAACTTCTGGTAAAGATTCAAAACATAAATTCAGATTAAATTTTGATGCAAAATACTAATACCATTTTGAAAGTGAATTAGGGCATCAAATCTCAGAATAAAAATAAGGGTTTAATTCAAGATACATTTTTAAAAACTTATGGTTTATATTATTTCATAGTTCAATTTCAGTTTGACTTTTCTGCCAGAGAGAATTGTTAATAAACTTTAAACATTTAAAAATTTTTCACCAAGCTGTATATGAAGTATAAGGACGTGCAGTGTCCCAGGAGCTCCTTCTCTGAAGATGTTCAGTTGTGGACATAATACTCAGTTGCATGCTCTAGGGAACCCTGCTTCTTCAAGGAGATTGGACTGAGTAATCCGCCAGCTGTCCCTTCCAGTCTTACCCATTTTGTAATTCTGTGTTTCTGTGATTGTCTCTTTCCTGTATTTTAAGGTCCAGGACTAGATAGAGAGTTCCGTTTCTGAGATCTCAGTAATGTTTAGCAGAGGGGAAGAGTCACTCCACTCAGCTTCCTGGCTGTGGTCCTATTAATGCTTTTAGCAGCATACACTGCTATTTTATGCCCAACTTTTCACAAACCAGAGAAAACAAGGAGAAAAATTCTATTAATAAAACTTAGATTTTATTAGATTTTGTTTCTATTTTTGTTTAAAATTAGACAAAAAAGCAACACACAAAACACAAACATACAAACAAAAGTCAAACAAACCAAAGAAACATATGCCAACAAAGTTCACATTTTATGATATTTTGGGTAAAGACAAAGTTTCAAAGTTCCCTATAATTACCTAAGGCCGTCTGTCTTAGCTGTTGAAGACAAGGTAAGTTGGCAGTTCTCAACACATATTCTCATTGAGATGATTGTTATGCTTGATTGACTGTTTTGATTCACCAGTTTGAGAGAGACATTGAACAGCTGGAGAGGGTCCAAGAGCCTCCAATATGATTAGGTGGTTGAATGATTTGGCACATGAAGAAAGATTGAAGAAATTTAGTTTATTCAGCCTAGAGTAGAGTGGAGAAGACTCAGAGGGGAACTCCCAATCACAGTCTCTGAGTAGCTAAAAGGGAGTTATAGAGAACTTATAGACATTTTCTTCTCACTAGGCTGCAAGGTGACAGGACAAGAGGTGACAGGCACAAGTTGCTTCAGGGGAAATTCTGCCAAAATAAAAGACAGAAATTCCTCATTATGAGAAGATTAAGACATTAGATAAGATTACACACAGACAAAGCAGGATTTCTGTCACAGAAGAAGTTCAAGATTCATCTTGACAGGGACCTAGATTGATGCCTTAAGTTTTAGCTTTCATATTTTCCAGATTTTGTACTGCATTAGTATATAACTCTGAACTTCACATGAAGTGCTAACAAATTTTATTCACAGTTCAGTTAGACAAAACAATCTTTTTCCAGCCCCAGAACCAAGGGCACCACTGCAGCTTCATGCCCAAAAAGTGTAAACAGTGAATTGAGGAGAGCAATCTGGGAGGATGGGACTTCATAACCTGAAGCTGTAATTGGACAATTAACCACAACATGTAAGTGGACCAAACCTTATGAAAGTGTGAGAACGTGTGATCATTTGTCCATCTTGGGTGTAGTCTTGGCCAAGCTTTTTTACTGCCTAAAGTGTATTCTTTGAAGGCCTTTTTAAAAATATCTACTTTATTCCTTAAACACTTCTATCCTCTGTTCTAGATAGCCTTTCAAGACCTTAAGATCAACTTGGCTCTGCTTTTACAAGAGGTTTGGAACCAGAGGATTTGCACAGCTCTCACAATCTATACTTTCTCACAACTCTGTGATGCATATATGATGAGAGTTTTATGCATAAACAGAAAACAGCTCTGCAAAAGAATATATAGATTAATGAAGTATTTAAAAAATACTTTTCCTTCACTGCTTGAAAAATTAAAAATTTGTCTCCATATAACTTTTGTTACTTAAATACTGTTAATATAAATCAGAGCAAAAGTAACTTGAACAATGTACTGATAATGTTTTTATTTATTAAGCTGGTCTAGAAGGAAAAAAGAAATGTTTGTGAAGTTCTAATTCAGTTTGCCACTTTCTGGCTAGTGAGATCAGTAGCCTGGAGTTAGAGGGTAGGGAAGCCAAGTCACTGGGATAAAAGCCTAGAGAAGGGGGAAAAAGTGATTGGAAAAGGGACACAAGTTCTTTGCCTCTGGAGGCAAATCCTAGCTAGTGTGAGGGAAAGGTATTCTTCAAGGAATATTCTATATGCCAGCCAGGCAACTGGACCCCAATAGAGAAAGGTATCCAGTACCTGAGGGAATTACCCGAAATATAAATATGGGAAAGCCTGGTAGATTGACTGTATCATACTCTAAAGTACTCCACCAAGGAAAGCACCATGGGCTTACAATGGTGGAAGGGACCACTAGGGAGTTGGAAACATATTCTCTGCCCTGTTTTACTACCAGAAATATTATCCTGGGCCTTGAAAAGAAAGTTTCACGGAGACATGACACTCCAGAGAGAAATGAGTCAGATAACAAAACTAATTTTGGAACCAACTTCATAAAAATGTGGTCCAAAGATCATGGCATTGAGTGGGTGTATCACACCCCCTGTAAAAACATCAACCTCTGGAAAAATTGACCAATAAAATAGACTGTTAAAGGCTACACCAAAAGTACTGGGTACATTTAAGCATTGTGATAGACATTTATTACAATGACTACCAAGTTAATTAACATTAGAAGATCTGGCCAATTTGGGCTGATCCGGCCCAATAAAAACTCTTATATGTTGTCATTACCCACAGTATGGAAACAAAAATATTACCTACTTCTACAGCTTTGACAGATACTGAAACTCTTGTATTTGATTTTTAACAGGAATATAAATTAATTTGATAGCCTGTTTTCAAAGGAGACACTTGAAATATGTTGTAGCAAAGTCCAAAAATTTTGCAGTCTCTATGGTCTTGTTAGGCAACAGATGAATGGTTCCAGATGTTTTTGCAAATGAAGGTTGATTCCAACGAATGGAAGAAGTTCCTCCTTCTTGATCAAGAAATGTTGATCACAAGGTCCTTTGCTGGCTTGTGTCCTGCAGCAGGTTACCATTAGAGAAGCATCTGAAAAAAGACTACTTTAAAAAATGTGAAAGCTATGGACCAACAACTAGAGCATTTTTGTTTAATTGTTTAATTTTGTGTTGTTGATAGCTTTCCTTGTTTTTCACTCCCCTGGGAATAGTTAATTAGTGTAAATATTTAGAGACCAATGAAGGAAATTAAGATTACTCTTAGAATTTAAGTCATTCAGGCAGGAAAAAGAAGCAAGATGAAATTCAATAGACTTAAGTTTAGCTATATAATAATCAGGTTTTTAGACTAAAATCTTCATGCAGTTTACTCTAGTCAGTGCAAACTCTGGAAGACTATTTCATCCCATGTACTGAAACATTTATCTTAGCTTCATATTAAAAGTATAGGTTTACATCTCTCTACAGTAGAGGAAATCAGACTCGTTAATAACTTTTGAAAGGCTATAATTAGATACCAAGAAACACATACTACAAGACATATGAAACAGCTCTCTGTAAGAGAGTTTGACACCAGAAGGGTAGAATGAATAACTGCACCTAGCCAGCAGCCACAGAATCACAGAAACAGAGAATCAGTCACAGAATTAGTAGGATTGGAAGTGACCATAGTGGATCATCTGGCCCAGCCTCCCTGCTGAGGCAGGGTTCTCCAAGAACGGAAAATTGCATCCAGACAGTTATAAAATATATTCAGAGAAAAAACTCCACAATCTCTCTGGGCCACCTGTGCCAGTGTTCAGCCATCCACAGGGTAAAGTTCCTCCTCATGTTCAAGAGGAGCTCACCCCGGGAGCTCTATGTGTCTCTTGTCCTGAGAAGCCCAGAACTGAACACAGCACTCCAGATGTGACCTCACTGGGGATGGAGAGTCAGAATCCCTCAACATTTTGGCAACATTCTTCCTAATGCACCCCAGGATATCACTGTCCATCTTGGTTGCAAGAGCACTGCTGGGTCATGGGCAGCTTGTTGTCCACCAGGACTCCCAGACCCTTTTCCGTAGAGTTGCTCTCCAGCAAGTTGGCCCTCAACCTGTACTGGTGCATGGGAGTTCCTATTCTCCAGGTTCAGGACTCTGAATTTCCCTTTGTTGAATTGCAGACAGTTCTCTGCCCATCTCTAAATCTGTCAAGGTCCTTCTGAAGAGCTGCACAGCCATCATGATCTTTTCCGTCATGGGGGTTCTGTAGCAAGGTCAAAGGATACACTTTACTAAGTTACATAATAGTAGCAGAAAATAGAACTATGAACCATGTGATGATTATGGCATAATGGGGATGTGTAATATAATGGTGAGGGTTCCTCAAAGAACAATCATGTCCTAATATTCTGGATAAAAATTTTGAGATTATAAATTCTATTGTCTATTATTTTGTTTATAATCTTGGGAGGATTAAAAACTATGGTTTATAAGAAACTGTGGCATATACAATTGAACAAGATAAAGCACCAGTATTTGATTTCCTTTCTGTAAAGTGCTCTGCAGTTCCCTGGATCTCCCTGCTGGCCCTTCTTTTAGATGGGTAAGACATTTGCTAATTTCCAGTCAACTGGAATCCACTCTGCTTCCCAGGACTGCTGAAAAATGATTGAAAGATGCTCAGTGAGCACTTCTGCCAGGTCTCTCAGTACCCTTAGGTAGATTCCACCCAGTCCAATAGCCTTGTGCAGGTCTAAGTGGCGTAGCAGGTTGCTGATAACTTTTTCCTGTATAATTGGCACTTCATACCCCTCCCCATTCCAAATGAAAATAGAAATCTGTTAATTCCTTATGTCCTCTTTTAAGATCATGTCATTAATGTTTCTAACTTCTCTCTCTAAACACAGAATTAGTTTCCATCTTCTTATTGGAATTCTTCCTTATGAGCATCTTATTTGGAAGGATCAACAGAAATTTACAATTTGAAAGCAGAGAGCTGTCCTCACTTTTTCCTGTGATCTCATGATTCTTTGATGTTGTATGAAGAAACTAGCAAAAGAATTATTACGTTGTGGAGGAAATGTCTACAATCTATAGACTCACAAGAGATCTTTCATTTGAATTAAGTCGAACATTTAGACTTGCTGGCCTGGGTGTTTGAGCTGCTAGAAAGATTAGATTATATCTTTATGGTAGCACAAAAAACAAATTTTGGTTCTTCTGATGCTTTACCACTTAGAGTGAGTAGAAATGGCATTGACTACACCTCTGTTCAAAAAAGTGTTTTATCATGATTTAATCAGGATGAGGGAATTCAGCACTGTGCAGATAAGAGCTGAAGATAACTAAATAGACATAGATTTTAATTGGTTTGTGGACAGAGTAAATAATTTAAAAATGTGAGCAGAAAAAAGTGAGTAATGCTGTTCAGGACCTTTATTTGTTTTTCTGCATGCAGAATACAAAGTTATTAAAACTTAAAGCACCTGGTAACAAATTTTTCATTTGTGAAGGTCATGCTCTTTTATTTAACATTTTTCTTTTTTATTTAACATTTATCTTTAGAGAATGTTCCCATTATCCTGTCCTTTAGAAATCCCCATAGAGAGGACACCCACTGTAAAGTGAAAACTTTTGAAGAGATCAACCTTTACTTTTCAGAAACCATATCAATTAATGCCTGAGCTACAGGGCATAAATACATTTCCCAAGGAAATTTCTATTAGAGGGAAACTCAGTTTAACAGAGGAAGGTTTAATAAAATTAAAGAATAGTTTGGAAAAGTGATTTTCAAATTAGCAAAGCATATAGTGACTTGTTTTCAGCTCAGGAGACAATATCCTTCTCAGGAACTCAATTGAAACTTTGAGGCCTGGAACAAAAATAAACACTTCCATCTCCATATAATATGCAGCATGTTTACACAGTTTAGCAGTTTATACTGTCATACCTTCCAGTCAAATCTTTTGCAAACACTCTATTTCGTTTATATGAAAAGGTTTTGGCAGAGGGAGGAGGCCAAGGTCAGAAACAGAAGGTTGTATCTTACTCCACAACAGGACACAGCAGAACCCGTCATCCAGATTGGGGATGACTCTGTAAAAATATAAATATAAAAAATTTTAAAAAATAGTCAAGAAAAGCAGAGAAAAAAAGAAATAGGGAATGTCAGGATCAAAACAGAAATAGGAGGTGCTCCAGGAGATAGATCAGGAATTCACTGTAACCTGTAAAAAGCCCATGCTGTAACAGAATTTTTGTGAAGGGCTTAAGCCTGTGGAGTACCTATGTTGGAGCAGGGGAGGAGAATGAGGAAGAAGGAGCAACAGACTGAAACCTGAAGTGCTGATTGAAGCCTTCCATCCCCAGAAGAAATGGAAGACTCTATCTGGCCTTGTGAGGAGTTGAAAGTAAAGGAGTTAAATAAGGCATGGGAAAAGGTCGAGAAGGAAAGGTACCATTTGTGTCTGCCAGAATCTCTTTTAAGTGGAAAAAAAATTAAATTGATTTTACACAAGTTGAATTTGTACAAGCTGTGACAGTAACTATTATGTGATCCACCTGTCTCCACCTAACCCATGAGCTTCCTCATCCCATCTTCTCCCATTGTCCTTCTGAGGAGAGAGAACAAAAGAGCAAGGAGCTGGGTGATCACCTTTCCCTGAGCCAAGGCTATCCCACTGCAAACTGTGGGAGCTGTTACACACCTAGGAGTTGAGTGCAACACAAAATAATGCTCATGTATATTTATGAGAGGAGAAGTTTTTAAAGCAATCAAATAATGATTTGCATTTTAGTATGACTTTGGGAATTGTTGGTTGAAGGTTTTTATTTTTTTTCTTCATTATTAAAAAATATATATATTATTGTATCTATTATTTTAAGTGAAAAAAACAATTTCTGGATGAAGTGTGCTATAGAATTTAAAAGACGATCAAAACAGTTCAGATAAGGTAATGTCAGGTATAATAATTGTAACACTGCTAAGCCTTCACCAAACTAAATAATATAATTAAACCGAAGATTATTTCGAAGCTTCAGACAAGATCTTTACCGTCAGTATGGAATAATTTTTTTAATAGATGATAAGATTGAGGTAAGAATAGATATTCTGAAATAAATCCCTCTGAACTAGGAGAAAGTGGGGAAAAGGAGGAGTGGAAAACAGAAAAGGAAGAAAGAAAAAAGTAAGCCAACTCGCACACTTTTTCAATAAAAATCCATGGTAATCTACCATTCATAGAGATGGATCCTCTAATGGTAAATAAATTGTTCTGGAAAATATATATAGAGTGTCAGTAAGTTTGCCCTGCTCTGACTTTCATCATAACCTTCACTTTTGCATTTGCTATGTTGTAACATTGTTAACTTTCACATTTGTTACATCTCAAACGTATTAGGTTAAATCACAGGATTTAATAAAGTGGTTTTTTGTTGGGTTTTTTTAATTCTTATGTACCAGATAAAATTTTCTAGTCACCAGATCTTATGTATTTGTGTATTAGATGAGCTTTTTATTTATTAGAAGTAATTTTCCTTCTCTAGGAATTTCCACACAATTATTAAGTTATATTATAGACTTCTTCTGCTCAAATTAAATAGGCTGAGCTCATTTAGTTGTGCTAATTAGGAAGAATTTTAAATTTGTTTTAAATCAGTAAATCTAATTTACTAAAGAGTTTTAATTTGTTTGTTTGAGGAAAGATTATACATCTGAGACATACACACAAAAAATGGACATTATCTCATGTTTGGGAAAATTGATCCTGCCTTGTAATTACACTAAGAAAATGAAAAAGATTTGGCAGCAATCCTTCATTTGAACAGTAAAACCTAAAATACTTAGAAAGGAGTATTTTGCTAAATGTTAGTCATGTGTCAAGTAATGACAGGTGAGGTCTGTGATCTGAGAAGTACATTGTACTTGTCATTTAAAAAAGCAGCCAGCAGAACCTTTGAATAATTAAGCTAATGGAAAAGGATTTGAAAGAAAAAAAACACAGAATCATGCCTTGTTTTGTCAATGAAATCCATCTCTTTATTGAACTTTTTGCTGCTCTTTAAAAAAAATGAAGGTCATTAGCAAATGCTTATCTTTTAGTTATTGTGCTCTTCCAACTTTCTTGAATGGAAAGTAGAGATTTATTCTGAATTCTTATTGTCATTATACTACTTCAGAGGTAAAATTCCAATTAGAAACATGTTCTTTCTTAAGTCCTAATCTCTTTCCAAGACACTGTATGGAACCGGCAATGAGAATTCAGGTTTAACATTTTTACTTTTACTTCCTTGTTGCTGTCCTCTATATAATTTCATTTATTTCTACTCATACTACATAGAAATACAATGAAAGTGGATCTTTGCATGCATTTTTATGAGAAATTAAATACTCAGTGAAGTTATTGCATTTTTTCTATAAATAATAATAATAGGGTGGCAGTCACTTCCAAACATAGAAGTACAGTGCCAGTCCCTGTCCTGTTGACATTTATGGCTGGCAATTTTTATCATCTAAGATATATAATCTATAGTTTCTGTTTATATTTAATTAAACACTTCATAACTATACTTGATCTAAATTAAAGTGAGCTCTTTAAAAGTTAAGGTTACAGTAAAAATATTAATTGTAATCTAATATTATAGAAAAAAAAAATCCAACCCAATCAAAACACATCCCACCACAAAAGTCAATTTATCTTCCCAGTCTTCATAAAATGCCATTTACTTCTGTTGTACAGAAAATCATATAACAAGCCAAAGTGTAGCAGCTCTGTGAAGCTGTAGTCCAGTAAATTCAACTTTATCAACAATAGTCAATGCTGTAGACTTTATAATATAGAGGTCCTTGAACTGGCCAGGGCTTCCCTTACTCTGAGCTGGTTTTGACCATTTGCCTTGGCCACGGTGGGCTACAGCCAGAAAACATCGAAATAAAGAGATACATATTTCAAGCAGAATTTAAGTAGGATATAATTTAGGTCTTGATTGCAGAGACTCATGTGCTACCTTGTGTCCATTTGTCTGCCTTTGTCTCTTTCACAAGGGAATGTGTACAAACTTATTTGTCTCTGTGAACTTCACTGCCACCCAGACGAATTTAGAGAGGTGTAGTAGAGAAGCCTGTTCTTGGTTCCTGCTCAGGATGTACTGATGACACCATCTACAGCCCTTGTTTATCTTCAGATTAAGCAGTTTACCTACAAGTAACATTCTGTTACCTGACAGTAGAAATTAATGAAGTAGCTTATTTGTAACAAAATCCTTCAGGATCCCAAAAGATCACAGTGCCAAACAACCTCACAACAGCCATGTGTTTTAGACACAATTTCCCTGTTTCTTTAAGGGATAACACTAATTTTTAACTAACCTCCACCTACATGCCTGTATGGGCACTACGTGCTCTACTGCTGCCTTCTAGTTTTATTCATGTGCTTTAACTGCTGTGTCAGTGAACAAAGTTTGAAATACTACAGTTATTTTCTAAAACATTCTTGCATCCTGTACCAGATTAATGTGATTCCTACCAGAAGTATGAAATTACCAAGAGTTCCTACTGAAGGATAAAAATTACTTACTTTCATTTTTATAGTTCTAAGGACTCCAGGACTTACTAAAGCAGATCAACAGAAAATTTTGTTAAGTAGCAGAGAAACTTGTGGTCCTCCTCCCTGTTTGGAATAATTTGCACTTTTCTGCAAACTGTAAATGAAATTGTAAAGTACAAATAATACAACTATGTAAGACAGATAAGCAACAGAAGCAAAATAAAAAATACTATGTGTTGGAAAATAATCTTTCTTGTATAAAAAAAATGGAAAACTTGAAAAGTATACCCATCCTAATTAAAAAATAAAAGTAAAATATATTTTTATATGTCTTGGCAGGATTACAGGAGTTGCTTATTAAGTCAGTGAAAGTTTGCATTTGATTTTGTTGTTTTGGCACATATAAAAGAGTCAGGTGCAATATGAAAATAGACTCACTGTATCAAGAATATATGTTGTACAGTACTTAATATTTATAAAAGCAATTTCAGCTTAAAGTCTGGCTTTGAGTTAATGACCCTCAGGTATAACACATTCAGTTTAAGTTATGTTTGTATATTTCCAATTAAAATAATGAATAATTATAGTTACTGCTTTTGCATCTTTTAAAAGATAATCAAGGTCCTAAACCTGTACTTATGAAAAATATTTCTTCTGCCTCAGCTAAATAAAAGAGTTATGACCTTAAATTAATTATATTTTCACCAACTCAAGTCTTTTCACTCGATTTCACAAAAAATCTCCACAATCAAAAAATATAGAAAAATTGTTTTCTTGACAGGAATTTTCCTTTGTTACATTACTGCTATTTTGGGCTTTGAAATTGATTTTTTTAAATTTGATTAAACATACTGAAGGAACATAATTATGAGGAGAAACTTTCTTTATTTCTTGACTTATTTAACCTTAGTTCTTTGTTTATTCTAGCACTAAATCTTTTCATCCAAGGGATTTGGATCACAGATAACATTTGGCTTTTCTTCTGGCTCTGAAAAGTTTAATTTTGGATTTTCCATGAAAGAAATTAGAAGCAACTGATAAAAATTAAATGAATAAGTAGCAATAAATAGTCTGACATTAATTACTTTTAATTTAAACCTTTTTTTTCAGAAAAAAACATTTTATTGTCTGTCTTCTGTTTTGCAGCAGATTTCCCTTTCAGATGAAACGTGTTTAAAGGAATCCAGCACAAAAGGCCTTTTTGCAGAGTTCGCAAATATAATTTGTTACAGTAAGAGTTTGCTGGCAACTTGAGAATGCCTTAGAGAGCTTCAAAGTAAGTTCATTTACTGCCTTTGATTGCATTCCCCTAGAGTTTCAATGTGGAATAGATTAGGGGAACACTTTGGAAGAAATCCATATGGACTCAAAATAGGTAATTATTACCCAGTGTTTCTATTCATATTCTTAGATAAATTCAAGGGCATCACAAAATGACCAAAGACACTTAAAAACCTCAGACTATTACATTATATAATTTTGTGACTTAGTCAAGATATGATCTCTCAGCTATGCCCAAGTGTTTTATTTGTTTTTCCCTTTAAAGCAACTTTTTATTTTCATTTCCTCTCTTCAGCTCCCTTCAATGATTTTTAAATATTAAGTGAATTAAATGACAATTATTTCGTAGATATTTCACACTTCTGTAATGCAGATCACCTGACATTATAAGCAGCTATAAGCAGAATATTCATAACATATGGGACTTCAGGTCATATCCCCTTTACTTAGAGACAGAAAAATGAACTTATTGGAACTGCTACAGAGGTTTTAATATCCTTAGGGATTGTGACTCTGCAGTGAAATTCTCTCAAAGGTGCAGTTCATTTCCTTCCAGCATTGTACTATGGAAGAACTGCTGCAAAGCAGCTGAATTGAGTCCCAGATTTCTATCTCCTTAACTTCAAAGGAGAAGCCATTAAAACACAACCATTTCCTATTGCAATGATGTTTCAAATGCATATTAAAAGAAAATTATACTTGCCCCAAGCCCCACTTCAATCTCATTTTAATTGATAGTCATTGTTTGTATTAGAGAAATGTACGCAGATAATGAAGTTACAGACATGAATGTCCCTTATGGAGATACGTTAAGACATAAAATGGGACTTCATTTAACCGTTAGGGTCTTTTAATTTGTCTGGAGAACTAATAAATATTATCTTCGGAGGTGAATTGAATCCATCGCAGATAGAATTGCACAGGGGTTTGGTATGTGTTGAAATGTGTATCAGAGAAGTATTCTGAGCACTGACACAGAGGAGACTTAAGCAAGGAATGACAAGATTTTTGGGTTTATTATTGTGATTTTAGGCAAGAATGGAATGCAGATTTCTAATGGTAAATTTTTTACTGCAAGGGAACACTGTCCTGTAGCCAAGAGGAAGGGATTATCAGTGTAAACAATGGGCAGGATTTGGAATGAGCAATAACAAAATTTCAAACAAGCACAAGCACAGGCAAAAAAAGTCAACTTGCTTTAGTCACTCATTTCCTACCTCTGTCTTCATGTTTTTCTTCTCAAGCTTTTTTGAAGGGTGTACATCAAAATGTCATTTTTAAAGAACTCTTTTGTTCTTCAAACGGTTTTGAGTTTCAAGTGGTTGACATGAACAAAATTAAAAATTAAAGCGGTGACTAAAATATTTGCAATTAGTCTTTGTTTTTGTATATCTGCTTAGTATGATACAGCTTTAAAGAAATTAGCTATGAGCTATTTTCACAGGTAACCTTAACAGGCATTTTGGATATTTTTGTTTGAAACCTTGACACTTGAAATTACAGGTTATCATACTCACATTAAAGGACAACTTTTATAAAAATAAAATATACATTATTTTCTTTGTTCAAAATACCACTGAACAAAACCTTAGTGCAAAGAAGCCATAAAACCACAATAATTTTTGTCCATTTAATTTTAGACTCAAGATATTCAGATATCCACAATCCTCAAGAAAAAGGCAGAGAATAAGGTTTTTCTGTAATGCAGAAATGGTTTCTTGGGATATCTTATCTGTTTACTGACAATATGAAATACTAAAGGATTTTGGAACTCAGCAGTGAATAAGTGGAATGAAAGTTGTGCAAAGACATGTTTTAGAATGATTAGGAAATATAAACAATTAGACATTTGAGAGTATTTAAATATATCTTTGTGTCAAAGAACATTTTTGCATTCCTTTGTGTTTGATTTTGAGAGAAAATTTCTAAGTTCCTTATCTCCAGTTTCAAGACTGCTTTACTTTCCATTTCTTATGCATTCTAGTAATTACATATCACTATTTTAAATACTAACAGGGAAAAATATATTATCAATAATAATAATAATAAATTAAAACATTAATAATGATATTCATAATTGTCCTGTAAAATTCCAGAGAGATATCTAAGAGTTCTGGATCACATTTTTCTTTCTGTAAGAAGAGCACTAACTCTACTGGATACAACACTGAATTGATTGTCCCATGGCAAGGCATTGCCCTTGGAGCACTGCAGTGACAAGAGACCAGGGTTGCCCCATACCAGAAAGAAGTAGCTCTGCAATGGATATCAAGCTCAGAGAAAAAGCACAGAAAGTTAGAGATCCACATGGCAGAACAGGTATTCCCTGCAGTCTGTGGTGGAGCAGTTGGCTATTACCTGACAGGGATCATGGCACACAGAGATCCCATGCTGGAGGAGATCTTTTTCCTGTAGACCTCGAATATATGGGAAGGATCCATCCTGCAGTAATTATCCTCAACACTCACCCCTCCTCCTACCCTCCTACCTGTGCCATTCTTGGCAAAGGCAGTGACCACGGAGGAATAAAAATGCTAAGAATGAAGAAGTAAAAGTGAATGTTGGCAAAAATGGAGGGGAGGTGGGGATATGTTTCACTGGTTTTTAAAACTCCTGCTCTGGTTTTATTTGGTAATAAATTATTCTTCATAAAATTACAGAATGATGGAGGTTGGAAGGGACTCTGAAGATTATTTATTCTAATTCCACCTACTCAAGCAGGGCAAGTTACAGAAGATAGAATGGTAGAATGGTTTGGTTGGAAGGAACTTTTAAAAATCATCTAGTCAAAGCCCAGTGCAAGAGGCTGAGATGAATCCACCACACAGTGCTATTCCACTGCATTCTCCCATTTATGTGTCGACATTTGTTGTGCCTTTTATTCTGCTATAGTTTTTTAGTGAAACAAAACAGCTCCAGTTTTGATTGATGTTATCATATAGTAATTTAGATTAGAAAAGACCTCTAAGATAATCAAGTCTAATTCCACCAACAATGAAACCAAGATCTTAACCCATGTCTAGGTTTTTAGTCTGGACTTGAGGGCTAGTCCCAGCTTGATGTCCATCTTTCTATATTGCACTTAATTGCCATTCATTTTGAACTTGATTTCCTAAATCAGATAGACAGACATCATCAGCCTGTGGCTCCACTGGAGGCACAGATCAGAGAAAAGGCCAAGAAGCAAACCTACTAATGAAATACAGTTTGTGAGTATATTTTTGTTTACATACTCTCAAAGTTCTAAACTTGGGGTTAGCATTCCTTGTACTGAGCCTAGAGAAAGGAAGAGTAAAACATATATTAATTTCTCTAGTCAATTTGCACTAGCAAAATTGTTCCAATGGTAATCAAGATACAGAACCACAGCAAGAGGAGTATTAATTAAAAATTATACTATACACAAATTTTTTTTGGACAGCCAGTTCAAGTAGTTCGTGGAACTATATTTCTGTTCCAAATGACTGCATAAATGAGACAATACCTTACTTTTCTCACATTTCCATTTTTTCTGGAAAAAGTCACACTTTTAGAACATTCAACTTTTGATTAACAAGATCATCTTCATTTAATGAGACCAACTGCATTTTCTTTATAGGAAAGTACTTTTATACTATATTTAATACTAAAAGCTAGTTTTGAAAAATTATTTATATTTAAAATGAAAAGAATCTGATACAAAAAGATGAAGCCTTTTGAGAAGAAACTTGATTTGTTCAGCCTAAAGAAGAGGAGATCGAGGAAAAACCTCATTTCAGTCTACAGTTACCTCATGAGAGGAAGTGGGAATGCAGACATATCTTTTCTCTCTGGTGACCAATTTTAGGACCTGAAGGAAGAACATGAAGCTGTTTTAGGGAAGATTTAGGTTGATTATTAGGATAAAGAATCTTCAACCAGAGGGTGATTGGGCACTTGATCAGGATCCCCAAGGAAGTGGTCACCAAGACTGCCAGAGTTCACGGAGCACTGACACAACACAATGAGGCAATGTAACTTTGTTTGGACAGGCTGGCTGACCCTTGCATCTATCATTTCCCTGATAACCAGAGACTGCTGTCTTAAACAAAGTGTTGTCATTCCAGATGAGGGAAAAGGCTGACAAGAAGAAGATCTTGCAGAGATGGGGTAATGCTTTTTATCATGTTCCTCCCTTTAGATAAGACACAACTGCATCTGACAGTATAAACTCCCTCCCAAGTGGAGATATCAGGATGTTCCCACATGAAACCAAATAAGTAACTTGACAAACTCTTTGTTGCACGGTCCACATTCCCAATGGATTAAGATTGTAACCACCACTCTGCACACAGACTTCAAAGTAAAAAAGATCATCAGTGCATCCACAGGAGGTGATATCTTTCTGTTCTACTATCTTCTCTTGTACTTCTCTTTCTATCTTTTCCTTATATATTTTCTCTATGCTATTTTTATAGAAAAGAACAAAAACAGATACATACCTCTTTTCTGCTGCAATGGAATTGTTTTAAACTAAACCTGCCTCATACATACATTGGTCATTCAGTGTTGTTTCATTTTAATTCACCCCAAGATATCTCTTAACACCAACTCAGTTACTCTGCCTAAGAGGCAGTTCATAAAAACATGGTGTGGCTCTTGGGGTTGTCCTGAACAGGGCCAGGAGTTTCTCTCAATGATCCTTCTGATTTAATAATTATCTTAAGAAAGAGGGCAGTTATAGAAATTTGCTTTACAGAACTGGTATATTTAGTCCTTATCTTTATTCATGTGGAGGTTAATGAGAATCTGGCATCAATTTAAGAATTAATACCTAATCAAGCAAGACACCTGAGGCTGAGTAACTAGCAGGTGTTTCTTGAATTGGAACCTTAATGGCTCACCAATCAATAGAGTGCCATAAGTGTATTTCTTCTGCAATTCCAGTCAGAGCAGATGTGTTTAAACAGAAACATAAGTGTGCAACAATTAGCTTATTCAGTGTGACTAGCAACAGTTATCAGTTCAAAGGACAGAAGATACAAAATAAGGAAACTTTAATAGAATACGTGGATCCTAATCATTACTCTCAAATGAAATCTTTTCTGATGAAAATGCCTCTAAATATGTACAAAGGATTTAACTATTTGCTATGTATTTAATTTATTTTATTTTCTCATTGATAAAACCTAATAACTACCTTGCAGTTTACATTGCACAGAAGCATCTATGTTGGAAGAGACATTAAAGATCTTCTCCTTCAAATCCTCTGCCATGGGCAGGAGCACCTTCCAGTGGACCAGGTAGCTCAAAGTGTCTGTAAGTCACATGGTAAGATCTGCCTCTTGAATGCAGACAAAAATGGTTTAAAGGCTGAGGGGCAGGAGGCTGAATAAAAACACTGGGGTTAAAAAATCATTCTTGTTTTCAGGAATTCTCAAGTAATGCTTATTAGGACAGGAGAGGGTGGTGAAACATTGGAAGGCATTCCCTAAAAAGATTGTCAATGTCCCAGTCTTATGAATGTTTAAAACACATTTGGGTAGCTTTTGGGCTGGTCTGAAGAGGCCAGACAGTTCAACAACTTGATCAGTCTCTTAGTGTAAGAGGAAGCCTGAAGAAATGTTAATACTCCTTCTTATCCAGACTCCTGTTACACAAGAGAGGTCATGAAAATGGTATTTTAGGAGTACATGAATTAGAAAAAGAATATCCTTCCTAAGCCAAACAACTACCTGAAACAATAACATTTTTACACCAAAAAGAAAAAAATGTGTATTTCTAAGGGAATCATATGGATAAGGATACCTTGCATTTCTAAATACTTCAGAAACAAGAACTGGAATTCTGAGAACTCAATGTAAAATGAATGACCAAAAATACATAAAACACTGAAAAAAAAAGAATTCTGTTGCTTAAAGACAAGCTTTGAGTTTCAGCTGAGACGTCTTGAGATTTTAGTCATCCTCACTGCTCTCTTAGACATGACACAAAACCTGTGTGAAATCCATAAGCTTCTAGAGTGACATCTGATAGCAAGGTAGAATAACATTTTTTTCATTTTTTTGGGGACTAAAGCCCATCCGTCCTGACAGAAATGATAGACTTATCAATATAATAAAGGGATTTTTTTTAAAGCAAAACAATTACTGAAAAAATATTTTTTTTAATGTAATAGCAAAAAACTGAAATTTCCTTTAGTCTCTTACCTTTAAACAAACTTATCCAATATGAACTATTCTTTTGTCTAGAATGGCTTCAGTTATTTTATTTAAAATTGGGAAATCAGAAGGTTTTCTCTATGGATCTTTTGAAATTCAGACTATGAGGTGTTTTTATTTAGTGAGTAACAGACTAACTCAAATAGTCTATTTTTTAGTCTGGGTAAGACTTGAGTATCTCAACTGAAACAGTGTGTTAAATTTAAGAGCTAGAAGCAAGAAAAGAAGAAGTGTAGTAATATCAGCCATTGTGAGCCTGCTTAATTTATATGAATTGTCTTTAATGAAAGAGTATGCTTGTTTTCTTCTTTTACACTACTACAACATTAGGCCATCAAACAAAAAGAAAACAAAAAGTATTGATTTCAGAGAAGACATTAGGGTATTTTAAGGGATAATCTTAAAAGGAATTAAGTTAGAAATTAATCCTTAGAACCTCAGGGAAGTTAATTTTTATGGACTATATAACTCCTAACAGGAAAAAAAATGTGTAGTGTTGTAGAGTACAAATTTAAACATTGCAATGTACTTTACTGGTACTAAGCTATTTTAGTAAGTGGTAAGAAGTGGTAAACTTCTCTTTCAGCAGTCTGGCCACATTTGTCAGCCGTACCAGACGAAGTCCACAAAGACAGAGGTTTTCATACACCTAAACAGTTCTACTTTCCAGGGAACTTAAGGCACCTGTTTCCAATGGGATGCAAAACAGGAATTAGATACTTTAATGTGGATGGAGCACCTCTGCTATGAAGAAAGTCTGACAGAGTAGGAGTTGCTCATCCTGGAGAAGAGAAGGATCCAGAAAGGCCTCATAGAGTTCTTCCAGGAACTGATGGGGTCCTATGAGAAAGCAGGAGAGGAAATTTTTGCAAGGTTATGTAGAAGTAAGACAAGGAGTAATGCCCTTAACTGAATGGGTTTAGATTAGATATCATGAAGAAATTCTTTACTGTGAGGGTGAAGAGACACTGGAAGGGTTTGCCCAGGAAAGTTGTAAATGTCCCATCCCTGCAGTTATTATAACGTATCATTCCTTCTCTGAGTAAGGGATATTCTACTAGGAAAGCAGATCAAATTACATAATGGGAGTGAAGTTGGAACAAAATGTAATAAAAACTGAACTGATCTTCATGGACCAAGAATGTCAACCTAAAATTTGATTTGAAATGATTAGATAATTTAATGTGTCAGTTGAAAATTTTCTTGATATATGCATACTTGAGGTGAGCAAAGCCTACCCATTAGTTTACTTACAAAAGAAAGTGCATTTCTGACATAGTAAGTGATTATGTATAACAGAAACAATTAATTATAGTGTTAGAGTTAGTTAGTAAAGGGTTTATGATAAAGATACTGATATTAAATTAGAAACCACAAAGTCTGAACAAAAAAAATCTGCAGTGTGGATGGTATTTCATCAGTCTTAAAAGGTTTAAAAAACTCACATTTGGTATATTTGGCAAGTGAATAAAAGTCAATTCAGAAAAATAAAAAAACCTCTTTTCACAATATTTTTTGGGGGGGAATTTGTTTTATTTTCTTAGGACAAAAAAACCCATCAACTTTCTACTCATATGAAATATTTTGAGTTATTTATGGTTTTCAAAATACAAGTACACAGGATATCAAAGACAGCAGAGCTGAGAAACACATCTATGTCTCAAATCCCATTAAGATGACTCAAAATGTTCCTCCTCAATGTAGATGCAAAATTTAATTCCCTTTAAAAAAAAAATTCATTATTATTTTATTGAAGTCAGTATCAAGTGTTTCCATTTTCACAGATAATTTGCTTTCATTAATCACTTAGTTATTAAAAAATAAGCAAATTGTGATTTAACATTTCTTTGGTAAGCATTAAACAAATCAATGCTCTAAGTTCATTTTCCATAATTCTATTAGATGCTAAACTAAGGATTTTGTATTTCTTGGCAAAGGTGCCTGGTATTTAGATTTTGATATTTTTTAGCAATATGGTGGTCTTTCTAATAATCTTTGAACTCCATTTAGAGGAGCTTTGAAAACTGAAAAGTCCTTCTCAAAAATGTTAATAATTTTCTTTTTTATTTATTTAGTCACATATAAAGAGTAATTTAAGGAGACATACAAAAACTGTATGAAAGTAGTATTTGAAGATCCATTAAAAAGTTGGTATTTTCTCCTTCATGCTGTCTGATTCTTTTAGAGAATTTTTAGAATTATGTCATGGAAGAATATCATATAGAGAATATCCACCAGAGCCTTTCAATTCTTGATGGTTCTGTCACACAGAACACAACAGATGAAAGAGGAAGAGACCAGAGGGACTGAAATAGGTTGAGAAAATATTTTTGAGACCTTGTTTCTGAGAAATCCTTTTATAATGCAGATCTTTGAATAGTGAAAGGAAAAAATTGAAATGTTTAAATACGCTGAATAAATTGTAAGCGCTCTAGAAGGGTAAAAAAATTGAAGGCCAAATCGTGCTGTACTTCTGTCAATTCAAAGCCCATTTATGATATTTCTTATTTCTATTACATATATATTCCATAGTTGTACCTTGAGTACTTTGCTGTAACTGCTGTACTGAAATAGAGAGAAATGTCCTTTGCTACAATTGTTTTGGAAAGAAAACAAATTCTATTATAATGTCCTATGAACTAAGCAAAACTGAGATGAAATATTTGAGATTATTGCAGAATTAATTTGATCAGTAACTCATTTTCTTAAGAAACTAACACTTCACAATAATATATTTATTTTTAAAGTAGTGAAAAGACCAAAATTAATTGTTCTATATCCTTGCTTCATTTAAAATATTTCGAAATATGTGGTTTCAATTTTTCATTTTGTTGCAATATACTTAGACTATTACATCAAAGTAATGCATTTCTACATTAATCTCATGAGTGAAACACCAAATTAAGACACAATTGGCAATCATTGTCTGGTGATTTCAAAAGGAACTATTAGAAAGTGTCTAATATTAATTCTTTATAAAATCTTCGGGTATAAAAAGAAAAAAGAAAAAAAATAACATACGCTTCCATTTTAGAGTTTAAACTGTCAAGTTTATTACTCCCCCACTGCAGAAAACTATTGAAAAATATGAAGATTTTGGGGTGAATATCTAAACTGTCTCACTAATGACATTGATCTGGAGATTCAGTAAAGGTGAAGCACTGCTATCAGGTTCTTTACATATTTGCTATAACATCAACGTTAACATTCAGTCTAATATACTCATAATGCATTGCAGATGTGAGATAATCTTTAGTGGTATAACTGGTACTTGTTATTTAATAGAAAAATATATTTGTGGTTTGTGGGTATAGAGGGAAATGTTTCTGTAAAAACAAACAAAACCCCAAACAAAAACAAACAAAATAAAAAAAACCCACCAAAATCATAATATGAAATTAATTTTTCCTTTTGTATTCTTTGTGCTCGTTTTAAAACTCAGTAAGAAAATTAAGCCCACTCAAACTACTCCCTTTCAAAAAGGGAAAAATACTAGGAGAGATTATAAGTTTGCTGTAATAAATTTACAAAATATGACTGAAGAAATTACAAAACTCATAACGCTATTGATAAAATATTGTACAAAAGAGAGAATAATTAACCCACATAAAGCATATTCATCACCAAAAGATGTCACCTGGTCCCCTAGGACAAAGACAGGATGGTGGCCATTCCTGCCCTCTGTGCCACATGGGCCCCATGGGAACAAAGGCAAAGTGGCAGGGGGAGTCTCACATAGGATCACATGGCTCGAGAAGATAAAGCAATGTGACAAAAGAATTTCTGTGGTTAAAGTCCTCACCCAGCCAGAAAACAATGGAAAATGGGCACAGCAAAACCTAGAAGGCTATTTTGTTCAGAAGGAGCTTTGTTACTGAGCTGCTCAGTCCATGCCACCTGGCAGGGAGGGGCTTTCACTGGAAACCCTGAAGTCAGGCAGAGCCTGGAGACTTTGGGAAACTTGTGGGATTCTCCTCTCCATAGTGAGCCCAGTGTTTTGTGGGATTCTCCGTCTCCATAGTGAGCCCAGCATTTTGGCCTGCAGTTTTTAAAGGGCACAAAAGCAATCCCTGCTGTGAGTGGGTAAGATAAAAAACCCTCTTTTGGAGCTCGGTGTTCCCAGCTGAAAACTGTCCCCACCGTGGTGATGTGTGGGGTGTGGAATAAACAGCTCTAAACCCCCAACACTTATCCCTGCAGCTAGGGGACTTTAAGAAGTTCTTCCTATCTCATGCAAAGGACCTAAAGTTCTTGTACGATCAATTATTACAAAAGGGAAAATCATCCTACCGAAACCCCCAAATCCCCTTAAACACACACAAATATATTAAATATCAAGAGTTAGAATGTGTTAATTCACTAAATTAACAAACAGAAAAATTGTGAGTGAGCAGAGAAACCATAAATTAAAATAAAATAATATTTATTAATAAAAAATGGAACTGCAGTGATAGTGTGACACCGACTCAAAAAAAAAAAAAAATAAGCATTGCCCCTTTAAGACAGCTGCAAAAATTCACAATGAATAAAAAAAAGAAATTTATTATGATTTCAAAAACTTTGGTTTCATTTCTTTAGTGAACATAATATTCTTGTATATTTCAATTTTATAATGGCTATATTTGTACTTAATAACAACCATTATGTGAAGTCTATGCATGGATTCCTTATAGAATACCTTTAAAAGTTGCTTAAAATGAGTCAAAATATGGGTCTCAACCTGGTACATTTCCAATACTCCTGTGAAGAGCAATAATTTTGACCTTATTACAAATATTCAAAATGATTCAGTGCAAGATAATTTTGCAAGAAAATGGATACCCTTCTTATTTCTGAATAACACTATTGTCCCATTTCAACAGTTGAATAATGCAGTTCAAAATGCAAATTACTCTTCTCTATTCCTTTAGATTTATGCCAAATATTACCATTAAAAGTCAGATAATTTTGCTGTGAAAAGTTATAAAGAAAAGCTAGTGTGACCAATTATCAGTATTTTGTATGTTCCTAACTGGTTTTCCTATTATGAGAGAACAGGGAAGTTACATTATCTTGATGTCTTATATTCTATATATTTTGTTCTTATTTGATTTGTTACTTGTCAAATCTATGATTAAATAAATAGATAAAGTATGACTTGTTCTTCGTGTCTTTAAATTTAGTGTATTTTTATAGTGTTTTTTTTTATATATGGGAGACACAGAACTTTGATCTATATGGAAATGGAAACAAATTCATATAACTGTGCTAGAATCTTGGACTAGGTGGATCACAAAAAAAAATTTCCATTTTTCCATTTATATTTTAGAGCTTTATTTACATTGTTTGAAAATAACATGATACTAGAGTACTTGGTAGGTACCGTAAGTAAGTTTTGCTTGAAGATTTTTGGAATCACATTCACACCTACAACCTTGGCTTGAAATATATAAAAAAAGGAAAAGGAAAAAAAATATCTGTTAGGGGAGGAGATAATATTAATCTGTTTTGATTAAGGAAATACCTGTGCCCTGTGGTACTTTTTTCATAATCCTTTAGAGTAGTCATTTTCTACTTTCTGCTCTCTATGGAATGACGGTAGTGCTTCATTCCAGAATCACCACAGAACTTCCTTTCTTGTTGCTTCATAGAGAAAGCAGCAAGTGCAATATGATAATTATAATAGGAATTGTCAAGAATATTCCAATGATTTATGTCTGTGAAGCATAATTAAGCCTTCTTTCCCACAAAGATCTTATGATTGTCGCTTGTTCAGAAAACACTCTACTATCTTGCTTACTTTGCAAATCCTATTGACCCCCCTGTAATATTTCATATCTTAGAAAGCTTTCAAGGCTCCTTGACCTTCATTGTCCTTCCTTGACCTGGATTAACATGATACCCAGAAACACTTCCTTCGTGCATACTGAATGCCTAATGACACACGTCTTTCAATAATTTATTCCAGTGCAACACTCACTTTTACAATATGCTTTCACAAAACATGTCAGACATTATAATTTAATCATCAGTAATACTTAGTAGAATATATTGAAATTATTGAAAAAGATTATACTTATTCAGCTTGTGTCTTCTATCAAGTGTGACCACCATGTCATAAGGGAATGCAAATGACTTAATTAAAAAAGTTTTACATAAATGATTTTTATGAATAGCTTTTAATTTTAACAAATAAGAGAACAGGTGCGTATTTCCTTAGAATACTGATTGTGAAATAAAACCATAGTGTCTTTGCCATATAGGAGTATTTTAGGCATTTTTAATTGTTGTGAAGCTGAAACAATACACTTGCTAAGGGGTCTCCGATTCTGGCAGGCTCTGGGGCCCAGGTGTTTCTCTGTCCTGGCTGCTGGAGCTCAGCCTGGTGCCCTGGAGGCCTGGGAGTAGTTTCCCCAAGCTGATGCATGCAGCTGCTGCTTTCCCATTTGGAGGCAGTGAGTGTGAGCATGTGTTCCAGAGACCCACTCCTGCACACACTGGGATCACTGGCATGGCTGGCTGCAATGACAGCTCTGGCCAGGGCATTGTCTTTAACAATCCCCGAATACGGCACCACAAAAAGCACAAGTGCACATAAAGAAGGCCCTAAAACATAAGTACAAATAGCCAAGTATCTTTTCTCCACTGCAGTTGATGAGTTTGCTAGTGAAAATAGACACACATCCCCACTCATTCTCTAAGTTCACAAGCATGTTCACATGCTCATGTATCCCTAAAATAGCCCAGCAATTCCCCTGTCCAATACCTCTGCCTGGATCTTGAGCCTTCTTACTCCTTCCATAGGTGTCCTACCCACTGTCTGATCTATCCTGATGTTCACTAGCAAACACACACTCATTTCTAAGATACCCACATTTGTGCATCTTTCCATGAGCCCCTTCCCTTCCTGATATCTCTGCCTGGACCTGAGTCCTCCTATGCTGTGTGGGACAGCTTGGACAGCTTGAAATTTGCTAGTAAATTAGATGCACCTCCACTTCCCACCTCCCAGGTTTGAGAAAAACACACCTTCCTCTCCTCACACTGCTGACACCCCAGCTTTGTGAGCCACTGTCCCAATCCAGTTGCTTACACCATGGACACACAGACCATCAGACCTGTCACTCCAGCTGCAAGCTTTGAGTTCACCAACACTCTCTCCAGATGCAGTCTGAGCACTCACACATGGGACAAATGGCGAGATTACAAAGATAGTTTCGAAAATATTTTGTAAGAAGACAGGATATACAGTGGTGATTAGGCATAAGGCTTGGGCAGACAAATTTACTGATGACTTGCATACACACAACTGGCTCCTCCTATCCCTCCTCTTAAGAATGTTCCCTCCTTTTCTAAGCCTCTGGTCCCTTCTTTTTCTCTCTCTTTGAGCTTTCCTAAGCATTCCTTAGTAAGTCTTGCAGAGTGACACAGCCTGCCTCCAATATCCTCATACTTACATTCTGTTCTCTTGCCTCCCTGCTCCTGACAGCTATGGACTCCAGATTGACAGGCTCCAAAGTTAAGCCTGGAGTTTCTTAATGGGCCATCAGTTACCATATCAAGAGCTTGGCACTTGTCTGTCAGATTGGTGTCTTTGTCTGTTTTATTCATCACTTTGACTCGTGTTGAACTGGATTGGGATCTTGATCTGATCACCTAAATGAAGGAGATGCTCTCGCATTCCACATTCCATCAGTCTATATTAATGGGAAATTTAGTACATAGTTTCAATAACACCTGTTAATAAGTATGTCTGCAAAAGTGATGTTCTTGCATTTGCAGTCAGTAACTAAATTTGTTGAACAGATGTATATTAAAAAATTATGAACTTTCCAGCAAAACTGAAGGAATAACAGGAAACTAATAAAATTCCAGATGCACAATGATAAACATTGCTATATCTTAAACATTTTATATACTGTGCTCTTTTCAATGGCCAGAAATGACACAGGAAACCCACGTGTCATTAATTAGCAACTTGAATAAAACCAATCCAAAATTGTGATGATAGGATATTTTTCTCTCAGATACAAAGGGATAAAACTATGAGCCTGCAATTTCTTTAGAGAGAAAAAGGTGTCAGTAAAATAGAATTGTAGTACTAATGAATCTGTTCTTCAAAACAAAGCAAGCTTTTCTCTGTATTCACTTTTGAAGAATTTTACAAAAATATCTTGAATGAAGGATGATTATTAATAGAGGGAAGAGAAAAAAAAAACTGTCTAACATCCTGCAAAGTAGGGTTTTAGACCTCTGAGAACCTGGGTATCTAAATGTCTGGCATTTGTAGTACACCATTTTAAACGCTATGACTTACAGGCATTACTTATAAATTATGGAACATGGTACTTTCAAAACAGCATGAAATTCTGCTAGTTATAAAACCTCAATCTCTCAATGCATAGCACATTTTTTTTCTTGCTACAATTAAAGAAACCTAACACTGAGAAAGTATCTTGGACTATTCAGGTCTAGTATCATCTGTGAGAGCTGGTATTACCTTACTCATGGAGTAGCTGAGAGGGACACTATGAATCTTGGGTACATCATTTTTATTCCTGCTATGTCAATTGAGTGTGCTCTTTGATAATCAAGCATTGCTGTTTCCTTAGTACAAAGAAGAAGTTTAGAATAGTTTTAAATTTTTAATTCTTCTGTTGCAAGGACATAAGCTCTGTTCCATGAATCTTATCCTCTGGCATGCATTTATAACAATGCTCTTATATTCATATGCCTGAAAATGTCTTAATTGACTTTTAGTTCCTCACTGTTAATTTATAGCATCTGATGATGCTACATTTAATGTCTACTCTTAGAGAGAGAGTTACAGGTTAATTAGACTTTCTAATAGACCATATGCTTTTCACCCTTTTTTCTGATGGTAAACCATTAGGACTTCATATATACACTTCACACAAATATGTCTCATTAGAGAAGAAGTTAGCAAAAATTTTATTTCTCTAGAAGAAAATATAGTCAAAATTAAGGAAGTCATCCTTTTCTGCAGGAAATATTCTACTTCAGTAGAGATTAGACTACAGTAAAAAACAATTTAAGCTATCTAATTTGTATTCTCAGAAGGCAGCCTAAAAGGTCATGTTGATTCTTCCTTGCATTAAAAAGGAACAGCTTTAGAAAAGGTTAGTATAATTTGGGTTCTCTAGGTTTTATTGTTGTTGTTTTAGTAGTGCTCAAAAATCCCTTCCAGTCTAACATTTGGACAAAGGAAAAGCCACTCACATTATTGAACCAATACATAATTTCAACTCATAACTGCCCACCTTCTTAAATTGACAGCATATAAATATATTACTTACCACAGCATAGACTTGAATTAAATGTTTGCTTGTATTTTTTAAAAATTGTATTCATTAGTTAAAAATACACTGGTTTTAGATTGGGAGATTCTTTGGAGAATAATTACCTGCAATGTAATATCAATACTACTGAGGCATAGAATATTGATTTTTAATATCCAAACAAGGCCAGGCAGCCCCATGGAGAAGAAAATGAATAACCATATTGAACACAATATTAATAGTTCCTTGAATTAAATAATGAATATAATATGTTTTTATATGTGTGTATATGTCTATATCTGTGTCTACGGAAATAGATTCAGATTCGTATTCATCCATTCATTCATACAAGATACATTTATGTTCTTGAGATTAGCTCTGGCTTAAAAATATGCATTTTTTAAAAAATCAGAGTTACAGCAAGGACAGGAAAATAATTCAAAATCATTCGCTGATTCCATGGAAGTGAAATAAAGGGAACAGTGGTCATTCAGTTGTTAACTGTGTGGCCACAACAGAAGAAGAGGATGGAATTGCCATATAATTGTTAAACATTAAAAGAAAGGATAAAAAATGTCAGTCAGATTAAAAACTTTTTATCTTCCCTTTCCAAAATCACCAAAGCTAAAAATGGAATTAAAAATGCTGGTGAACAGCTGTTGTGGTGAGGCATGTGTTGAAGGAGCTGTCAGACAGCTTAAAGGAAAGGGGGAAAAGTAAACTGCTTTCTCCTTACAGTACTCCCAAAGGTACAATAGCCAGAATATGCAAGCAGAAAAAAAATTAAAAATTAAAAGGAGCTACTGTAAGATCATAACTATTTTAGTTATGTGTGATTTTCATCCAAAGGAATTTTGACCTTTGAAATACCCCTGTTTTATAACAGCAAATATTCATCAACTGATTGAAAAACTACCTCTTATGGCTCAGTTCATTGATTTTGATTTGTGGATTTTTTTCAGTATTCTTGTTTGGCCAGGTAAAGAAAAGACTAATAATACCGAGATCAGAAAGAAAATGATGAAGGGTTAGAGAGAAAACAATGAAGGACTAGTGACAGTAAAATAAATCTGCATTGGCATGGCCTGACATGAGAGAGAAATCTGGATGTTAATCCATAATTTTTAATTTATTTTCTCGCTTTAAAAACCATTTTCTTTGTAATAGAGGAAAAATATCCATTGACTCCCTCTTCCCAAATCAAGTTTGAATAACACATGAACATTACAAACTGTGAATGTTCTAATTGCATAAGCTAATAAATCTTGCAGATGTAAAGAATTCCATCCCTTTTCTGCAACATTTTGAAGAATGTTTTGTAAATAAGAATATTCAGTCAGTTGTATTCAAAAATATTGTCTTGAAGGACATTACAGTAAAAGTAAACTGACTTTATCTTCTTAAGCTTTTCAAAACAGGATTTGGTAAGCAAGGAGTAATTCTCCATGTGCACTGAAAAGATTTAATGGAGATCCTGTGGGGGGGAAAAGCCTCAGGCTCAGCCAACAAATATTCCATCATTTAAATAGTTCAACTAATATGAAAGAAATATGTGCAGACAGTTAAAACACTGACAAAAAAATGATTTCAACTCATCAAAGTTTAAGAGCAGTGAAAACCACTAAATCTTCCTGGTCCATATTTCACAAGGCATTGCCTTTCTCCTAGTTATTTCTGGAGTCAGACTGTTATTTTAATTTTGATGCTATTTCATTTGGATCTTTCCTGAAGTAAATCTCCAGGTTTGTTTTCATCATGTTTTGCTTCACTAGATAAAACTAATGCCTCTAGTAATTGACATATTTGCCTTTGAAATGTATTTTTCACAGCAGTCATTTCACTATATTCTTTTTTGTACAACTTGCTATCTTTCATTACTCATCCCAAAAGAAAGGGAACTGTCTCAAAAATATAATGGTATTTTCACCATATATCAAGTTGTCATGATTTTTCTCCATTTGACAGTATCTGTGACATCTCTGTCTTCATATTTACATCTCAGAAAGTTCTGAATTGGTGCACATCATCTGTCACAAGGTGGAGCCTATCCAAAAGCACTTCTCAGACAAAGTCCAGCTCTGCCTGGATTAAGCAGGTATGAGCTGGGAAGCAGTGTAAAAATTGACTACTATAACACTTAATATGTTCACATTTTTCTGTATTAAATGTTGGACTGGAGATAGAGTCATGACATGACAGGCATCCTTGTGACCATAGTCTTAACTTTGAAATTTTCATAAATATGAAAACAGTCAAAGATAATTTTATGAGACTATGTATTGTTGAGGACTCACAGTGTTGCAAATAAACTGGAAAAATAAAATAGTAGTAGTTATGCTAAGGCTTGAGTCAGGCCTAGTAGATGTTTTCTATAGAAACTGTTATTAAGAAGTGAAACATAACAAATATCTTAAAAGTATCTGTTAATTAATGAATGCAGGTGTGTATCTTAAGAATGTAAGTATAGCAAGATTTATGAGATCATTGTGCTTGTTGTCATGCTTGTTAACTGTTAGGAATGTAGGTATGGTAACCACATTATAGCAAAAAGGTATATATACTAAGAGATTTTTGTTGTGAGTCGGGCTCTGGCTTTGGACAAGAGTCCCCATGCCCAAGGGCCCTCAAATAAAGCACTGCATATAACGACTTCAGGTTGTTATGTGTTTTTCTTTTCCTTTGTCGGGCAACAACAGTAGCAATCATATATAGGAAGGGGCATGGATACATACATCCAAAAGGTGAAGTGCTGCGTTATGCACGTGAGTGACAAGAACCCAATGCATCACTACACGCTTGGGGAAGAGTGGTGAAAGGCTGCTGAAGGGATCTGGGGATGCTGGTTGACAGCCACCATGGTCCAGTGTGTGCCCAGGTGGCCAAGGATGTCAAAATCAGTCTGTATCAGCAGTGGTGTGGTCAGCAGGACCAGGGGAGCTATCAAGACCCTGTAATCAGCATTGATGCGGCTACACCTCAACCACTGTGCTCAGTTTTGGGCTTTTCAGTACAAGAAAGGCACTAAGGTGCTAGAGCAGATCTATAGAAGGACTATGGAATTAGTGGAGGGTCTAGAACATAAGTCCTATAAAGAACTGCTGGGGGAACCGGGTTTCCTTAGCCTTAAAACAAAAAAGCTGAATGGACACTCTATAACCACCTGAAAGAAAGCCATAGTGAGATGGGGATCAACCTCTGCTCCCAGACAAGCAAATGACCTTAAGCTGCATCAGGGGAGGTTCATGTTGAATACCAGGAAAAATGTTTTCACTGGAAGAGTGATAGGAACTGGAAGAGACTCCCCAGGGAAGTGATGGAACCACCATCCCTGGAAGTTTAAATGAACAAGTTAATGTGGAACTTAAAAAAATGGTTTAGTGGGCACAGTGATATTGATTTTCCTGCCTTAATGATTCTATGGTATACATGTTTTCCTTTACTATTTTTCTTTTATTGTACTTATCAAAATTATTTAAGCATGCATCTTCTCAAATAAAGAAGCATTAATTTTTCTATTCTCAAGACATTCAAATTTTCCTTTTGAAATATTCAAGCACTAAACTAGAGACTGAAGTGTAAAACCTTGAAAAAACTTCAAATTTCATTTTATCTAGATGAACATTTATGGACAGAGTTTGCACCAGAAAATATTACTGGCACAACACTAAAGGAAATAAATACTTCTTCCTTTGACAACAGTTTACAGAGATAATTCAACCCTTACTTGGGCAATGCAGTACATAAAACCTCCCATAAACACTAATAGGCAACTTATTTATTTTCTGGTTCTAAATAAGAAAAAAATATTTTATGTTGTCTTTCTTTGCTGCTCTCTCATTGTCTAAGTGATTCGTTTGCTGTGTGCTTAAAAGTCTTTCTTTTGTTGCTTTAGTCTTGATTGAAAGTTCAGTCAAGGGTTTATGGACAGCTAGCTAAAAAAATCATAAAAGATTTATTAAAGATGTTTTGCTAGTGCCTAAGAATTTTATATATTGCTTTCTGGTTCTTAGAAGTCTCTTTGCAAACATTTCTGTTTTTCATTTCAACTTCACAGACCCTACTGACTTACTGCTTCTTTATTTTTGTATTAAAACGAACCGAACTGCCAAAATAGATATATAATTTTGTGATAACTACTTTGAAAGAGTAATCTATATATATAAGAAATGTGCCACAAGTTTAGCTTAAGCAGCCATGAAAGTTGTATGAGAAGAGTATGGCACAGATGCTGAAATTTTCAAAGGCAGTAAAGCAGATTAAGAATAAATAAATAAATAAACTCACAAAGTAAGCATTAAGTATCACTTCATCATTTTCATTCTTGTCTTTGTCAGAATACTACGGTACTGATCTTTTGACCTAATTGGTATTTTTTTTCTTTTTCTTCCTTTTAAAATGTGTAAGAAATATAGAAGATTGTGTATGGCTTTTCCTCTAATTTTTACTGATTAATCATAACATTCTCCTCACTATCAGCATTTAATACCTCAATTGTTCTAAAGTAATTTTTCTGATTTTATAGTATGAATAAAGAAAAGATATATTACACTTTTACTATAGCATTTTCCTATTAGGAATTTGGTTTGTGTCTAGTTTTACTGATAATCTAATCTAGAGATACCCTTGCAGAGTTAAATGTATTACCATTTCAAATATATTGTCTTTTCTAGAGCCTACTAGAGCACTGATTACTGAAATATTCATACAGCTGTTCCATAACAAATAAACAATTTATCTTTCAGTTTATTATTTATAATTCAGTAATGTCAGAGACAATCTATGTTAAACTCATCTCATATAGAGATCTCATAGAAACAAACATAATGAAATACAGATATTTTATGCACTCTGTACATCAATGTGCATTTCAGATTAAACTATTCCCAAGTCTGCTGCATTATAATTGTTATTATCTTGGGAGCTATTTAATCAAAATAGTTCTACTTAATTGTGCCACAAGAGGAAACATTAAAAAAATCTTCAGATGTACGGAGAGGCTACATAGTAGGCATTTATCCTTACATAGAGAAATGAAAGAGGTATTTGCAAATTCTTCCAGTAAGACATTTTTTCAAATTTAGGTTGAATACCATAGGACAAAATTGTTTTCCATTTTCAAAAAAGAGTTATTAGAGAATGACAAAATAATATTTTGTGTAATTTCTAATAAATTTGCCATTTTCAATACACACATTTTTATAAGAGCTATTAAGGCAGCTAAAATAACACTGGTAATTGGTAGAAAGAGGTTGTCCTCTGATGGTTGAAAGTCATTGATTGTGAATACCCAGAAATAAATTTATGCTTGATTTCTCGCTAATCCGATGAAATCAGGAAAAGGTAACTATGTGACAAAAATCCTTACATTCTTGATAACTTACAATACCTGCTGCTGCCCACACATAGATTTGAAGGCAAGGCACAGTAATCTTTATCTCTCAGCCAGTCTTGGTGTAATAAATCTTTTATTTTCAGTACTAAGAAAAAAAGAAAAAAAATCGTTATCTTATTTTGAAACAAGCTCCAAAACCTGTCTCTTCACAGCCTTATCCAGGCAAATTGAGTATATTAGATTAATACCTATTGAGCTAATATTTGATTTGATAGTTATATCAAAGCACGCAATAGAAAAAATTGATGTTAGCAACTTGAAGGAGCACAGACACAAAAAAATTTGAAAAAATATCTTGGTGATACCAAGTAAATGCCGCACAGTCATCTGAGCTGCCATAACTTTCCTGTGAGAACACACTGAAAAACCAAAGTTTGTTTTAGAACCATAAGATCACAGATACATAGAATCATAGTATTCTTTGGGATGAAAGGTGCAATAAAGATTATCTAATTCCAAATTCTACCACCTCCACCTACCCATCCACCCCTGGACAAGGATACCCACCACTAGACCAGGTTGCTCAAAGCCCCAACATGTCCTTAAACTTCCAAGCCTGGAGCATTCAGTTTCTCTGGGAAATCCAGTCCAGTGTTTTGGCACTCTCACAGGAAAAAATGTCTTTCTAATATTCAGCCTAAACCTTCTCTCAGTTTGAAGCCCTTCCCCTTTGTCCAATCACTATGTACAAAGTGTACTCATAGAAAGTCCCGTTCATGGTTTCTTGTAGGTCCCCTTTAAGTCCTAAAACCTTCAATTAGGTCTCCCTGGAGACTTCTCTTCTCCAGGCTGAACAATATGAACATCTTGTATTTTTAGAAGTGCTCCATCCCTTTCATAATCCATGTGGCCTCCTCCAGACTCACTGCAGGTCCATGATTTCTTCTGCTGGATGCCCCAGAGCTGTACGCAGTACCCCAGGTCAGCTCTCATGAGAATCCCCTCCCTGCACCTGCTGGTCACACTTCTTTTGATGAAGGTCAGCATACATTTGGCTTTCTGGGCTGCAAGCACACCTTGCAGGGCCTTGTCAAGCTCTTCTAAATCTCCTTATAGAGATACGTTGATAAAGAGCACAACCTTCCTGTGGACAATGTGAATTCCCTAAGAAAAAGAGAAGTGTACGTAAAGATTTAAGTCTGTTTATGTCCCTGTCCCACATACTTATGTAAAGCAGATGTAAGGGTTACTGCTGTGAAGTGCAGTTATAAATTCAGGTTGTATAGCACACTAATCTGTCTTTAATATAACATCTTTGATTAGGAAAACTATTTTGTGTTTCATACAGAGATTAATATTGTCACTGATAGGAATATAAATAAGTACTTAATGTTTTCACTATAGTTTTTCATTAATGACCCACCTCATGCCACTCCTGTGGATTGTGAAAACTGTTTTCTTCTTAATTTTCTAATTACCTCTCAAAAATAATGCAATTTTTTCAGTTGAATATACTTTGTTCTTTCAGAGTAACTTTTGTACAAATTCATACTTGAAATCACTACTTCTTCACAATCAACATAGTCATCTATGCAGAAGTCCCATGAAAGGAAACATTTTTAATACTTGAGAATCTTTCTTTAGAAACTTAGAGAAGATTGTATCCATGTAAAATATTTGCTTTCAGGATAAATTCTTATCTGTCTATTCACACAGAGTGAGAATATTACTGCTTATATCAGGTTTGCTTTTGATCCTTCACAGAATGTTGCTTACCATTCCTTTTTTCTCTTCAATTTTTGTGCAATTTTCGAAATAACATTGCACTATTTCAATAATTTTACCTTTACCTATGTCAGGCATCATAGTGAATGTAATCCATTGCAACTCAGTAGTTACTATTGTTAGAGTAATTCTGGTTCTCTATTCTATAACTCTAAGTATTTAAGGATCAACATATTCTATGAAAAAAAACCAAGATAAAATCAGCAGTGGTTGTGTTACATGTACTTTATGAGTTTTTTATATTTGTCTTCTGTATGTTGGCTGCAGTGTTCTGTGGACCTGAAAATTTACAGGCATCCAATGGAGTGAAACTATATGCTTTTTTTTTTTCTGCAAGGTCCTAGAATCGTAGGGTGATTTTCATTTGAAAGAACCTTAAACATCATCCACTTTCATCCCTTTTTCACTAGCCTGGGTTGCTCAAAGCTGATCCAGCCTGACCTTTAGCACTTCCAGTAATGAGGCACCCACACCTTCTTTAGTGTCTCATCAGCCTAAAAATGACAATTTTTTTCATAGTAGCTCATCTAAATCTACCCTATCACTACATGCCCTTGTACAAGGTCCTTCACCTTTCTTGTAGGCTCTCTTTAGGTCCTTCCCTTCACTGCATGGATTAAGTCTCTTGACTAGATAAGTCACAATATTATGAAACAATAAAATCAAAATGTACTTCAACTTAGTTTTTAAGTTTGGTAGGTCTGTTTATCTAAAACGAATGCTATTTTACATTTTTACATAAACTTTACATCTTTAAAATTGACTTTTGTTCTATGAAAGTTATTCACCTACGCTTTGGTACCGGAATAATTTTTGCTCTCCAGATAAGTTAATTTTACTTCAATAAACCCTCAAATATAGCTTTACTGTGAGATTTCAGAAGAGTTTTGCTTTGTGAACTGCTGACTGAGTGCTTGCATCTCCCCGGTAACAAGATAAATACAATATCAATTCAGTACAGCCAAAAAATACAGTCTATACTTACTCAGATAGCAGATGCTTCATAAAAGAGAGAGCTGTTTCACAGGTTAATTTCCACCCACTGATTCACTGGTTCCTAAGAATCTCCTCTTGTATGTGTAGGCAACCATGGGTTTCATAAAGAATACATCTTTTAATTGGATCTAAATTAGCTCTAAAATATAGAGTTAATTTAAGAGCTCAGAGTAAAATTTTTATTTTTGTGTTTTTCCATCATTGATGAATTAATAAGCTATAGCAATGCATAATAATTCATAAAAATGTCTCCTCTAAATTCCAGATCATTGCTAAGAATCAGCGAGAAGTTAAATATAATTTCATACAATGATCGTGGAAAGAGTGAATTCTGCAAGTATATGTGGAGTGTGATAATATTTATTTCAGTAGGACTACCTGAAGCGGTCCTTGTTGAAATGGGATGCTATGAGAAAGGGGGAGATAATTAAAAAAAATTGCAGAAATGCAGACCTGAAAATCAGCAATGGATAGAATGACAAGAAACCAATAAAATCAATGACAATAACTGTTGGACTGTCAAGAAACTGCAGGGGCACCTTGAGAAAGGACCTTAGAAAGTGATGGGAATGTGGATCTGAGAGTCACAGGTATGGGGGCATGTGGAGCATCTTGGAGCTATTTAAACTGATGGCAGAATGTGCAGTGGAAGGGGATTGGGAAGAAGCAACATAGGAGTAGACAAAAAGGGGTATAAAAAAAGAGCTGATCATGAGTAAAATAAAGCTAATTTGTTTGACTGAGTCACGTGCCTTATTTCAGTCTGTCCTGTCTTCTTATCCATCTGCCTGTGTAATCTCAATCCCTGTCCCATTTGAGTCTGGAGGATCTAAGTGCTAGCTACTGCGAGTGGATTTGAGACTAGCAGCTGAAGTGAGGCCAGGGGTATGGAGACCACCATTGGCTAACTAAGCAGATTAAAGTGTTAAATTCATAAACAAAATTTTACAAGAATTCAAACTGTAAATAGTAAAAACTAGTAAAAACTTCTATTTTATAATAGAAGCCAAGAATGCATTATTGATTTCCTTAATATTTTAGGGCTAGAAACCTATAGAATATTAAAAAATAGTGAATGCAATTGACACAGCATCTCGAGTGCACACAAAGCACAATCAAACAATCAACACTACAAAAATTTTCTACCTGCTGTTGACAATCAATGATCCTTTTCCCTCTAAATTGCTGCAACTCATCAATAATAAAAAAAAATTGTGTAAACTTTATATGAAAGAAGATAAAGGGTGTCAAGTGTCTGTTTAAAATAAAGCATACAAATAAATTTTTTCTGTGTTTGGTTCTGAGATGCAGGAAATTGAAAATTTTTCTGATGGTTTTTTTAACTGAAAAACTAAAAATACAGGTGAATAAGAAAGACCATTAAACCTAATAAGAGTATATTTAGAATGTTAAATCAGTACAGTTTGCAGGTGTCATTTGCAAATTATAGTATTAAAATTCTAGTCAGAGATTTCAGTGCCAATTATTTTAATGAGAACTGGAAGTGACAGAACTGGAAAGCCTCTAGTGACAATATTCTTAAATGAAGGAAAAAAAATTGGAAATTTAACCTGATCTCAGGACTATGTCTCTTGACTATATTTTTAGGGGTTTATTTTCCTTATGCTCTCCTCATAACTGAATCTTACATATGTATTTTTTATTAATTTATATTTTTATACATTAAAGCTGACATGTATTCATTCATATTACACCAGTGTCTCCTGGCTCTATAATCTTAATAGCCTAGATATGTGCCCACAGTAGTACTGAATATACTATACTTGTTTTCCAGACAGCCTAGTATTTAACATAAAATGTTCGTGCCAGCAAAACTCTCTGCTTGATTTCTTTCAGTGTGACATGCTTTCAGGGCTTGGAACCATTTTGCACAGTTGAATGATACTCTAACTAAAAATTTCTTCAGGTTCTGTAGATAATGGATTACAAGAGTGTGCCTTAGGTATATTATCCATTTCCATAAGACACAAGACTTGAAGGCATAAACTGACTTGATTGTTAAAGCACAGTCCTTCTAAGAGTATTCTATTAAAACTATATTAAAATTTGCAGCAGTTACAGCTCACACAATATGCACACAGACATACACAAACTAATGTTTATCAGTCAAAGTGGAATTCACATAGTGGGAGATATTTAGAAACAGCTACGCTTTGACTAGTAAGAAACATTTGCAATAATTGTGGATAAATACTGAAAATTCTGCAGTTTTAAGTTATATGGATCAAAATTCTCATTCCAATGTAAGGAAAAAGTACATAATTTTCTACAGAAATGCCTGACTACCTGCTCAGTCTCCTTTTGTATATATATACCTATATATACCTATATATACCTACTTATGGCACTGGTCTTGATGGCTGGAGAGCACCTTTCTTAGGAAGAGCTGCTTACATGCCATCAGCTGACTAAGGTGTGTGCATACACATTATTAGGTCCCCAAATGTAAATCAATTTTTTATGTGCTAAAAACAGTGGGGAAAGGAAGGGCTGTCTTATGCCAGTGACAGCCACTTCCCAAGAGAACCTACAATAATAAAAGTAATGGTTTGCAGGTCCAAGGCCACGAGAACAAGGAAAAAGTGCTGCCACAGTGGATGGGGAAAAATAAAGTGCCCCAGCAGTAATGCTGTAAGTGAAAGGCAGGCTACTGAGTATAAATGAAGGACTCAGCAATATAAAAATCCAACGACTCTTCAAGCACTGTAAAACATTCTTGCACAGAATTATTAAATATTTATTAAATAGCTTCTACTATTTTTATGGACTTCTTTTTTTCTCTATTATTTTCAATTTCTATCAAATATTGAAGTTTATCCTGAGGGATATTAATCAATATTAATATATTGGATCATAGCTGAAATCCTACTTTCAGAACTTACTAGGCAAAGAGAAATCATTTATATAAACATGCTTCACTGTTTTTTCTTAGACATTCTAATACAGTCTTCACAGGAACAAATATTGTATCAAATATTATATTCTTGAGGCATTCAATATTTCATTATGATTTTTTAATAAAGTACTTTCCACAAGACTGTTCTTTTTAAAAAGACTGATATCAGCATAGTGCATTAGCTTATGTGACAGATAATTTCCTTTAACAAGTTTGAAGTCAATATTAGGGTAAAGTATTAGATTATTTATTAAATTTTCTTGTGTTCTATCTAGTTTGAGAATTTTTTATATTTCATATGAGAACTTTACCATGGTATACTTGACAGTGTTTATAAGAGGATTTAATATTTCACAAAATTGTAATTCTCATCTTGTTCTGTTATGTTGTAGTCTTCCTCAAGGAATTAATCAAAATTTTTACATAACAAAATAGATTAGATATATATTCTATACAAACTGAAAAATAAAATAAACTAAATATATAAAAATTAAAATTTACTTTTTCCAAATCCGAATTTCTGTAAAAAAAATATTTAATCCATACAAAATTCCTGACCAATTCTTCTCAGGCTTTTGAAAACCTAATAATTTTGAGATGTGAACAGACTTGTCCTGAAAATGTAATAAGAATTACCTAGCCTATATTAGTTCTTGTAACATTCTAATTTTAATTAGTAGGGACAGAATTAACTTATTTTTACAACTAAATGAAGAGACTGAATTTTTGACTGAGTATCCTTTCCCATTTCCCAGTATATTTGTTTTCATTCATGGAATGTGCAACATGCAGATGTAGTTATATATTCTTGCATAAGTTACCATGTGACAAACTTTAAGTATCACTTTGGAGTTTTTTTAAATATACAGATCTGTTTTCAAAACCTGAACTTTGCAATAACTTTTTCCCCTTTTGTTTGGACAAATGTTTATGATGGCATACCTTTAGCCTCCTACCAGGGGTGTGATATTTGCTTCACACCTCTCCTGGAAGACCTTATGCATTTAAAGAAAAGTCATATTGAGTGGCAAATATAGAAAACAGATTAGATGAAATATACCCCATCCAGCTAAAAGCTTGCTTGCATGCTGTATTGCACCTTCTTTATTTTTAAAAATATTTTACTTTCAATTATTTTTTATCAATACAAAAATTCCAGTTAGTGTAGAAACTGGGTTATACATAACAAGCTCTGCTAATGTTAATGCAGTTTTTTATGTGCCATTATAGCAATTGAGTTCCTTTGTAGGGTGAAATAATTTTGTAAAGGTGAAATGGAGAACACATTTTGGGAGGTAGTGCTTAAATCAGTACCAGAAAAGCTTACTTGTTTTTCAAACAAATCACCAAAGACCACTAGTTTTGAGTTTGAGAAGCTTTCCCTTCCAAAACTGGAGAGGCCATTCTATAGACAACAGATTATACATAAATTCTTTTTTCTCAGTGGAATAAATAATGTCATCTTTACAAGTATTATTTATAGAATTGCTAAAGAATATTCTTACCACAAAACAAAATATCTGGAAATTCCACACTAGCTTATTTTTGTAAGTGTTTTTTATTACAATGTGCTCAATCAGTAAATGACCTCTATAAAGCTCTAAGGTAGGTAAGAAATATAAACATTATTAATCTTGGTTATGTTTTCCTTTATATTGATCAGTTGTGTTTGTCTGATCTGTAATAAAGGGGATTAAATGTGTAGCAAATTTAGTTTGTGTTAAGAGCATCTCTGTACTCATCTGATTCCATTAAGTAAAAATTATTCTTCTCGTAAAATACTAAATATATACAAGGAAGAAAATAACAAATTAAAGAAAAATTATTATGCGAATAAAGCAGTATGCATACACAAGAGAAAAAATAGCAAATAAGGTGAGTGCTCTTAGTCCCTTGTAACCATCAGGCAAAATTTCTAAGTATATATCTACATTTTGAAACTTGTATTCAAGCAACATTTTGTTCTTCCTCCAAAATCTAACAAGATCAGGTTTTAAATTACCATTGTACTTTAATGCACTACATTTTGTCTTCCACTTTATGACACACCTGCTAGAAAGCCCCAGTCGTCCACAGCTAAATTTTCTGTCACTTAAGATCATTTTGGAAGCTATTAAAGACTGCAGAGATGCAGCTTTTTTCCATATTCCTTCCACAGCTTTTATCCGTAAATAGTTTTTCTACAGCTGAAAATGGTCCACTGACATTTTTTGTACATAACCTTGACTGATGTTTTCCACTATAAAGTCATCTATTTTTGTGAATAATGGTTCAGCATTTCTCTACTCTGTGTATTTTTTCTCAAAAACTAAAATTTTCTTATATCTATGATCACCCACTGTACTTTTATTTAGAAAAAAGCCCTTTGAAGGCTTGTGTTAATATTTTGAAAGGAATTAGACCAATAACTCTTGCTTAATTTTAGCTGATTTATCAATTGTTGTAATTTGTTATTTTATACATACACAGAGAAATACACTTTTTTGAGATCTCTTTCACCCTATTTTAAACCAAGTTAAAATTACGTTAGATATATTTTTGCTAGTTTAATAATACTCTCAGTCAAATATGTTATATAATATTGCAGCCACAATAAATTTCTCTAAAATATAGAGCCAATTTAGGAGCTCAGCATAAATTTTTTTTTCCACCATTGATGAGTTAATAAGTGATAACAATACGTAATAATTCATAAAAATGTCTCCTCTAAATTCCAGATCATGTTATTTTGTCAACTCTTACTGAAAATTTTATTTAAATCTGTAATTCTAAGCTGTTTAAAAGCCTTTTTTATTTTTAAAAGAAATCACATTTGAATTGTAAATATTGTGATAGATTTTCAATTACTTTATGCAATAAGCAGGAAATCCAAGAAGAATCATTCTCTCAGATCTTGTGTATGCCAGCAGTACAAGGTAAATTTCAAGTTCGAAGGAGTTTGGCTTTATTAATGACTTTTAGTTGCTTTTGTAAACAACTGATATATTGGTACAGTAAGAAAAGCTTTTTTTTGGAATAAGAGAGTCAAGAGTATTGTAGTTTCCATTACAAAGTGCTGTTTGTGGCATAGCATTTCTGTATCTGATACATGCATCCATTTTAGCAGTCCCAGTTTTCACTCCTGTGCTCAAATGTCTTGGTTGTGTCACACAAGTGAAGAAAGGAGGGCCTTTGGGCATGGTGACCAGCTGCAGGCTTTTGAAAATAAACCTCCTGTGTATGAAGGGCTATTCTACAAACTCTAGCTATGAGCCCCAAGAAAAAAAGAAAGAACTCAGACATGTCCTTGGATTACATGGTTGTGAAAGAAAATCTTGAAGACTAAATGCAGATAAATCAGGAAATTAATGATTTTTAGTGAAGATTGTGGAATGTGGGGAGAAAATAAAGATGCACCAGGAGTCCTTCTGATGGCACTTATTCCCTTGAGGGTCTCTGTGACATAGCTTTGCCCAAATAGTGACAGCAGCAGTCCTCCCTAATGTAAACATCTCTGAAGCCAACTGAATATCTGCCTTTGAACATGGATACAGAATCTTTCTGTTTTCATCCAAAGGGAAAAAAAAAAAATCAAACCTGAAACATTCCAAATATTCAGCAAAATTCTAAAAAATTAGGATGTTTATTACCATGCCATGAATATAGATGTCTTTTCAATACTGTTGTCAAACAGAAAACACAATATAAAAAAATGTTTCCATAAGCCATTTATTCAACAGAAAATTATGAAAAAACTCACAGAAAAATTTGACATAACCAACAAGCAAACAGAATAAAGTGCATTTCTGTCTTCAGAAAGAATGTTTAAGGGTAGGTATCAACACCAGCAAAGTAACCTTCTCCTGCTTCTCTTGAGAGATAGCCCTGTCTTGGATAACAAGAAACATAGTCTTCAACTACACTTTTGGAAGCATGAATGTGCAATATACTATGCTAAAAATCTTGTTTACAAGCAAAGATGAAATATGATATGTAAATTAAAACTTACTCTTATTATAATTGAAGTCTTACTAGTCTAATCCAAAAATCATTAATAATGCACATCTAATTATTACAGGAAAAAAAGGAATATGTGCATGCTGAAACAAGGTTTGGTATTACTGAAATTATCAGTGTAGTAGTGAAAAATATTATACAAGGTCTTCTTTTCTACTCTGCTTTTATGCTCATGATTCTCCTGCCTCTCTGGATCCTGAAGTTTGTGGCTTCATTCTGGTGTTATGATGATTATTTAACACCTTAAGGTCTGAGGTTGTGACAAGTATGATGGACATGTTGATGGCTTATTCCTCACTATATGGTCCAGCTGGTGTAATTTCTATGTCTGATAAGATGATTTTATAATTTTGTTTTTTACATTTTCTTCTGCAACACCAATTTATATACTAATTTGTTTTACATGGTGACTTTAACAATGTATAGAATAGTATTTCTGTTGCCTCTAAAATAAGATCTTTCTTTAACCTGTCATATGTGAGTGTTGTTTATGCCTGTGGAGTTTTCACTGCCAGGTTCATTCCCTATCCCTTATCAATCCACAACTGCAGTCCTCCAAAATGCATCCTGCATCTCTGCTTCTCAGACCCTCTGTTGTCATATTAGCTCTGATTTTTCCTGCATTGTGTCAGTGTATTAGAGATGTAAAGCCATAAAAGATAAACAATAATTAAAAAGAAATTACTGTAGAGACCCACTTGATTAGAAAATTCTGTGATTCTGTGCAGTTCATTTGGCATGTTACTGTTGAGGAGTGGTGTCTCGCATTTCCTGAATGACACCATTCTTTATGTCAGCTTTACCTGAAGAACTGAGCTACACCTAGCTGTCCTCAGTGGGTCAAGGAGGAGAGACTAGTTGGTTCAGAGGGTGATGTACTTGAAACCTCTTTCATGGAGAACTTCTGGAGCAGACTGTGCTCTGGGCACTGCTGAGTTTTGGGTGGTTCATCCAGGGGTCTTAGGTTATCATTAACATTGTTCTTAGCGAAGGATAACACCATTCTAATGGGATTCTGTTAATTTTTCATGCAAATAATCAAAAAACAAATGACTCCTCTTGAGATTCAGGGTCTGGTGTCTTCTGTCACTGCTCATCTCCACCAGGAGCCAGCCCATCACTGGAGCTGTGAGCAAGTTGCTCTAGCAGAAGGTGTCCCTATCTATGGCAGGGGAGTAGGAGCCAGATAACCTTTAAGGACCCTTCTAACTCAAGCCATTCTGTGAAAAGTTGCTGCTACAACTAAACTAAGTAAAAGAAGTGTATGGACAGGTCAAAAATGTTATGGATGAATCTCCAAGTTTGTTAAGTTAATTGCAACAAGGTTGTGGTTGTTACAAGTTTATTAAGTTGATTGCAATGAAGTTGTGGTTGTTATAATGGTTACAGGTTAATATTGTTCCTATAAAGACCTTTATGTTTATTATTTAATGTAAACCTACCTCAGTTCCCTGAATGTATCCCTTCTCCCATTCCACCGGAGCCACTGTCACTGCTTCCTGAAAATGGCGCCCGTTGCCATGGAGAGGCCAGCAGGCAAGCCTGCTTTGAGCTTATGCAAATTAAGGGGCGGAGGTGTACTGGGGACAGTAAAGACACTTAAAACACCAAATTAACACCGATTTCAACAAAACCAAGAGAATACCACCCTGGCAAAATATCAAGCAGTCCTCCTAAGCCATCGTTCACCCAAAGAGTCACCATGACTGAATATGAGCAGAGAAAAAGGACACCCTAGACAGAGAGCCACCAAAACCAGGTCTTCCTACGGACCCGCGTGAGGACGGAAGCCCCAGCTCTGCCGAAAGACAAAGCTGCTTGCACACCTCCTCCTCTGCGTCGTCCGGAAGCAGTGGCGGTCGGCCCCACGAGCTCCCCTCCCGAGCTGATTTCACTTTTAATAAAGGCCGTTTCAAAAGGAGCTGGTCTCCTGGCCCTTTTTCATCCATCTCAAAAAATATCAGACAGAACAAGTTTTAGTTTAAGCCTTCACCCTGAGGCCTTGTCAACTCAGTACAAAGCTAATGATATGTTGCTAGCAAAGACAATCCTGTATTACAGAGCTGCTCAGTGACAGGTATTGGTTTGTGTGCTCAGGAAAGAGAGGGGTAAATCAAGAATAAAGCAAAATACATCTGAAATGCAGGGCACTTTTTGTGAAGCAAAAGGGAATCTATACATGCCTGTATCACATTGCAAATATTTGAGGAAAATGTAAATGTATCCAAATAATTTTTACAAATATATTATTCAACATTAGGGATCTGTACTCAGCAAAATGCTAATTTCTGTGAGAACATTTAGCATGGATTGAATAGGAAAATGGAACTTTTAGTGATTATTAAACACCAGCTATGTAGGGAAGATCTGTATTAATGGAGCAATTGTGAAGAGTTTATATAGATGGGAAAGAGAGGTTATTATGAAGTTTCCATTTTCTACAATGGAGCTTTGTCTTTTAGAGCTCTGTCATCAACACAACATATGAAATGTTGTATTTTTCTGGCCCCACAAAAACCCCAAGTGGCTGGGAAACTAATCCTTGCAGATTACATGTTTTTGAGACTTTAAAAGGAATATACTTGAAAACTTGCCTTATACAGGCAAGTCTTCCTAAAATTTTTCATGTTTCTCCTCTTTTCTACTTCCTTTCACAAAATAATGCCTGTGTCAAGCATTCAAAATATGATTTGGAGCACTAGACAGGCTATTACAAACTATATAAAAGGTCAATGGCACATGAAGTATCAGAATGTACTTTCTTTCAAAGACAATAAAATTAACTCCACCTGAATTCATCTATGTCAGATTACTGATTTGCATTTTTTTTTAATGTGTTCTGAACTTTTACTGGAAGTGATGTTTTGGTATTTATTACTGGACAAAAGATGCATGAAAAAACATTATGATAATAAATTGTTATTTTTTCACAAATTTGTGACCTAGCCATATATCGCTTAACTTTAAAATTCAAAACTATGTCCAAAACAGATTTTAATATACATATACATCTAAATTCAATAGTCCTGCATATTTTCTCAAATATTATTGTGATTTTCAATGATATCAACTAAAATTACTTCTGACACTTATGAAACAAAAAGAAATAAAACCTCTGTTAAAAAAAAATAGTATCCCATTCTTTAAATAAAGGCTTCACCTTTCAGCACAGCCAGAGACCTGGTACATATTGCTTTGTCTACATGTTTAAGTGCCCTGGGAGCTATTTACAAAAGAATACATTACCACCAAAGAGGAGACACTCAGATCTTTAGTAGCTAATTGTTTTTACAGAGGGTTCCACACCTGAAAATGTGGCAACCAGAAACTGAAAAAGATCTGATTTGAAACAAAGATGTGGATCATTATGTTCAAGGCTAATGCAGATGCCCTTTGCTCTCTTTCCGTATAAATGGTCTCACTGACTCCCTTCCTCTCTTTACAGACACCAAGATATGAATTAGTCAGGAGACTTCATAAAAGGCTGCTCGTGCCCAGAGCTGCCGATCTTCGCTTTCTGCAGTTCAGTGGCATTTAATTTTAATTGCTCCCTAAGCTTAGGCCAATTCTGGATGGCAAAAGCAGGGCAAGAATCATTCACTACTCCTTTGAAGTCTGAAAAGCCTGTATTCAGATTGCCTCAGGCTCTCATTCTTACATTTATGTGAAAATGTAAGCTGCTGAGTATTGCTGTTGAACATCTACAACACTGAGTTAACAGGAAATGTCTTGTAAAGTGTAGCTTGATTTTTTTCCTATGGATTTTTTCCAGGATATTAATAAAAATAATTGAAAAGATGTAATAAAAATTCAGGAAAATCCATGCTAGTGAGTTTGGATAGGCGTAGTTTTCAGATCATATTGCATAATCTCTTCATTACACTCCTTTGGGAGGATTCTGACATCTGTGTATAGCTCCAAGTGCATACTACAAGAAAATCACAAAGCAAAAGAAATAAATATTGCCCTAGAGATGGTTTGTTCAAAAAGATGGGAGAAATAATTTTTATCCTGTCTTTTCATCCCTCTTTCTTTCCTTGCCAATAGCAAAATGCAGGCCTTATGGAGGAAATTACTTCAAGCTCTGAGAAAATTGAAAGTGTGAGTCACTACAGGAGATAAGCTGAGGCTGATGATGGTACAGAGAATAACGCATTCCCTTGTGGGTGTTTCTTCATAGGGACTTCTTTGCAAAAGGTAAAAAGAAAATGGCATCACTATCAAAAGTTATGTCCTCTTGGAAGAAGAAGAAAGGAATGCATTAAAATATATTTTTCTTCATGCACTGGCACTAGGTTAAAACTGGACAAGAGAACATGTGACAATACTAAGCTAAATCTTCAATGAAATTACTATAATTATGCACCTTAAAGAAAAAAATTACATTTTTAAATGAAATGTGACAATGTGTTTTCTCTTCACACGTAATTGTATAGGATCTATGCTGAGCTGACCAGACAAAAGTACTAAAAGAAAAAGGTTGGGGAGAGAGAAAATTATTTCTAACCTTTTGTGGACCTTAAAGATTTTTTACCAGNCAAACAAAAAAAACCCAAGAAATCCCCCAAAACCAACAACAAAAAAATCACCAACCCAACCCTGAACAGCCAGAGAATACAAACACTAGGTTCCAAGAAACCATGTTCTAATACAACACACTTATTCTGATTCTACATTTCTTCAGATAAAAACCTTTCACAAAATTTCTGTTCCGGTTTTCCCCTCACACTGTGACTAAAAGGAGAAAGTCCCCTTATCAGAAGTGCTTTGTGTTTGGGAGGGTACTCATCTACTCTTTTGAAGTTTGTCTCTCTAGTTGTTTTCCCAGCATGACATTCTCCAAAAGAAGCCTTTTAAAATGATAGCTGCAGCTGCAAATTGCCCCTTAACATTAGATAAAAACAAGCAAATACAGCAACTGCAATGTCTTGCCCTGGGTTTCTTTTGTTTACTCCTGAAAACCAACATTCCTCTGATAGTCTTCAAAATAAAAATAACAAGTACATTCAAGGCTTTCACAAACAGAGTACAAAACTTCTATATTAATTGAAGTGCTTGATTTCATTCTTATCTTCAGCATTATTCTTGTCTTAAAGTTAAAATATTTAGCAGAAGGTATTGCATTTAAAATTACTTCATTTTACTATTGCTATATTCTAGTATTTCTGTGTTCAAAACCTGAATGTTTTGCTGATTTTGAGCCAGTTTTTATTCTATGTTAATGATTTTAAAAATGTAGCTAATTATTAAAAAAAAAAACCAAAACCTTCAGTATTGCCTAACTTAAAAATTCATTGGCAATACAAATCTACAGAGTTTTTGAAAAGCTAATATTATATCAATCCTTTCTACTTTATGTGTGGCCTGTTCCAGATTATAGGAGGCACCCTAATTCATTTGCTATAAGCTACCTGGCATCTTAAGTGCCCATTCTATAGAAGTATTTAGCTATGTTTTGGCTTATGTTGAACTATAACCTAAAGCAGACAGTCAGCAAAATCCTAAAATAACCTGAAATTTCACAATGAAGTAGAAATTTGTATTAAATAAACTGAAACTCAGATCATGAGCATTTATAAACTGATTAAGTATAAATTTGAAATGACAATCCAGTTACTGTATTTTTGAAAGCCTGCAGGCACAAGAAATGAGACTCTGAAAATGTTCCTCGTTCTTCATAAACACATTTTCCAAGAAAGACTGCTCATCTTTACGTGAGAGACAAAAGTTCAGCACTTGCACATAACACTTTTAGAAATCATGTAAAAAAGTGATCCAATGTAAAAGTAAGGAACAATTAGATAGGATTCTGTAGGGGGAAGTTACTCTGATATGGGTTTTGGAATTAAGGTTTCTTTACTCATTTAAATAATAACTTAATTATTACATATTTCTTTCTCAAGTTGACTTAAAATTATTCCTATATAAAACTATTTTTAGGAAATGCCAACATATTTCTCAAGGTTTATTCTGATACTGAAGAAATCTTTGGGTTTTATAATTTTGGGTTATTTTTTCAGTAAGAGTAGAATCATGTCTGCACTTTCATATGAAAACGACTTTTGTATTTAGAATTCTGGATTAGAATTGGGAGAGTTCTATTAGTAGGTGGCTTTCCAGAGGCATATTTTTAATTTCTTCCTCATTTATTCCTCTGACTTTATTTGTGGAGTTTAACACTTTTCAAGAAAAGGAGCATTTGCTTTCCTTATTTCCCTCCCTTCTTTTTTTTATTTAAAAAAGAAACAAAAAAATACTTGTGACTATATTATATTATGTTATGTGTTTAATTGTTTGCCACCTGCTGGGGCTTCACTTCAAATTATGCTGAGACTTGGTCATTAGTCCATGCAGTTATTTCACGCATGAGAATTATCATTTTTAATTTGGCAGAAGCGAACTAGTACCCCAGCATGTGTCCACAACATCCACCTCAAAAGAGCAATAAAATGAGTCAACTAAGTTGATTAAGACAATAAAGCTATATCAGGATAGCTTTGGGGCTAACAAAAATGCTTACTTAATCCCATTTAGTGTTTATTATTGTCTGTGTTTTTTCATTTTTTTTTTCTAATGTCACTAATGTGGACTACTAATTCAAGTAGTAAATTAAAATGTCCATAAAGTGGTAATGCATTCTATAAATTTACGAAATCACTCATTAGAATTCTAATTATGGATATATTTCAGTGTAGAATGTAATATATGGAACTGCATTTACTGAGGTAAAGTCAACATTTTATCTATGTGGAAAGCCTTCCCAAGTCTTACAGGAATGAAAGTCTAATTAAGTTACCCACAAAATACAAACAACTTTGTAACAGATTCTTTGTTTTCCACTGATAGCCCCCATGGAATATTAAAACTTAGAAATATTCTCTTTAAAGTATAAAATAATGGCTGAGAAGAAATTGATTTTTTTTTTTCTTTTTGCACTCTGTAACCTTGTGACAGTGAAATGGAGACTTAAAGGATTAAAATTTCTTATAGAACTGTTAAGATCTTATTCTTTTCAACTATAACCACTCTGGATTATATTATAGATCTATTATGTTTTTGTCACCAATCCTCAGTTTTTCATGTATGTTATAAAGTGTAAGAGTCATTAAAAGTAATTTGACAGATTTTAATGTACTGTTAAAGATCACAAATTGTACATCTTTCTCTGGAAAATGTTACGCAAATAGAATATTAAGAAGCTTCAGTAGAAGAAATTCTAAAACTAGAATAAGCAAATAGTTAAAAAATAAAATGTTTAGCATCTAATGTTACTATTTCAAAGTGTACAGATTTCTTTCCCTTACTCTCAGTGAAGATGAGGCACAAATAATGACAGTTAGTTTTAGGATGACATGTTCTATTTGTTCCTTTAAATTCTTTATTTCCTTCAATAGTCATGTTTTCTGACCTCATGTTGAGCTTTTCCTCCATTTCTCTACCTATTCTTTTTAGACAGATGCCAAATGTAGGACACAGTACTCACTGAGGCCTTACAAATATAATTACTGAAAAACTCTTGTGCAGAACTTCTATTATTAAATCACAAATGAGAATCTTCTTTTTACTTCAGTGACATTATACTGAGCTGGTGTGGTATGGTGACCTTGGCTGGCTGCCAGGTGCCCACCAAGCTACTCTGTCACTCCCCCTCCATCAATACAACAGGAAGAGCTTAAAAAAAGCTTATAGATATAGAAGCATTAAGACCTTTCAATTACCATAATGGGCTAAACAGATTATACTTGGGGAAATTAATTTATTTTATTGCCAATTAAACAAAGCACTACCCCACCACGTCTGAACAATACAAGGGAATGAGGACTGAAAACAGTTCAGTTCCTGCTGCTCCTTTCTCCCCACACTTTTTCTCTATTCCAGTATGGGGTCCCAGCCACAAGAGACAGTACCCCACAGAATCCTGCAATGTGGGTCCTTCTCATGAGCTGCAGTTCTCCAAGAACTGCTCCAGCATGTGTCCTTTAAACAGGACATGGCCTGCCAGCAGCAGACGGCTCCAACATGGGTCCCCTGTGTCATCCCATGTTCTGTCAGAAAACCTACTCTGTTATGGTTTCCCCTCTCCCTAGGGCCACAGATCCTGACAGGAGCCAGCCCTGCCAAGGAGATTCCACAGGGGTACAGCTTCTTTTGGGGCACATAAGCCTGCTCTGGATCCTTCACAGCTGACAGAGTGGATATTTGCTCTGCCATGGATCTCCACTGACTGCATGGGGACAACTCGCTTCACACCACGGTCTTCTTCACAGGGTGCAGCATCCCTGCTTGGCTCAGCTTTCATCAGTGTCCTGGGTTGATGCTAAATTGTATCCCCATTCATCTGTTTGGTTCAAAAATAAGTGTTGTACCTTTAAAAATTGGATCTGAGAGTGAAGAAGACACACTGGAATTCCTGAGGCAGTTGTTTTCCAAACATAAAGATAAGAGTCCGCAGTTTTTCGGACTCTCACACAGCCTGTGTAGTTGGCAGGGTGTGGACAGCAGAAGAGAGCTCTCCTTTGNTTTTTTGTTGTTCAGGGTTGTTCCTTCATCTGTTGGGCTAGGGAGTGTTTTATCTGTTAAATAAACAATTTTTTCCACTTTCTACCAAGGAAAGGTTTTTTCCCTATCCCGATTCAGCTAAGGGGAGGGGTGGCTCATCTAGAGGTTTGTTTGTTTTCCTTTCTTTCCCTCTCCCAAATTTGCCCTAAACCAGGACAATCAGTGACAGGTCCATATGGGAGTCAACTGGAACTGGTTCTGTGGCACCTGGGGACAGTTTGTGGTGTCTTCTCACAAAAGCCACACCTGGAGCCCTCTTGACTATCAAAACCTTACCATGTAAATCTAATATAGCTGGAATTTGATTATTAATTCATTAACCTCCCCACCTTTTTTTTTAAATGTATTTGTGATTTGTTATCATCAATTCTACACTTCATATAACTATAATTTTGCCTTTCATAAATGCAATATCTTACAGCTCATTATAGAATTCTGAATTACCATGTTTGGAATATTTGTCGAATTTAACAAAGGGTGACAATGTTAATTCTATTCTGTAAAAGTTTCAGCAACTCCTTAATGCTCAGTGGCACTTTCAAACTTACAAATGTCTATATGTTTATATATATAATATTATAACTAGAATGGCTACATATGTAGTTATAGTCTGTCTGTATTACCACACTGTAACTCAGAGGACTGGTGAAAAATCTTTTAGAAGAAAACCTCTTGTTCCAGAGAACTTTTGAATGTGCGAAGTGCTTTTTCAACCATGATAAACAGAGATCATGGATTTATATACAAAAGTATTTTCCTATATCTCAAGGGAGTAAGGAAATCTTACAAGTCTATTTATACAAAATCTGCAGTTCCCTCTTGTTTTCACAGATATTACTGTTAAATCCTAAAATGAAACTAATATCCTGATTTTGATAAATCTGCATATATTCCTTATTTTATAGCTGGATGTATGAATGCACAGAGACACATATCTGTTATTAAAGACGTTACCTGCCTAGCATATGAAGGGGTGGCAATGGATGTAGTTTCTCTGGGTCTTAGTAAGGTTTATGATACCGTCCCTCACAACATCCATCTGGACAAGCTGTCCAGCTGTGGGATGAGCAGGTTCCTGGTGCACTGGGCAGAGATGAAGGGCACAGTTCAAAGGGCTGGGTGGATGGGGCTACATCCATCATCAACCAGTCATCAGGGACATTACTCATGGTTCAGTTCAAGGGCCAGTTCTGTTTGATATATTCATCAATGATCTGGATGCAAGAGTTGAATGCACCCACAGCAAGTTTGCTGATCATACCAGAAAACTTGGGAAACATTGCTGACTTCCCTCACAGAGGGATCTAGACAGCTTAGAGCACTGGGCAATGATTAATGTGATGAAATTCAGCAAGTCCAAGTCCTGGATTCTCTACCAAGGACAGAATAAGACTAGGCAGAAGTACAAATTGGCAGAGGAGTGCTTGGAGACCAGCCCAGCAGAAAGGGATCTGGGGGTCCTGGTGAGCAGCAGCTCAGTGTGAGCAAGCAGTGAACCCTAGCAGCCCAGAGAGCAAACCCATCCTGGGGTGCATCAAGCACAGCATCAGCAGCCAGTCAGAAGAAGTGATTATCCCACTGGATTCAGCTTTGGTGCAGCTTCACCAATAGTTTAAATTCAGAGTCCACTCTAAGTGGACTAGTTTAAACTCTTGACCATGTTATTTTTTAAATAACTTAGATAGTGAGTTAGATATGTCTAGAGTATTCTAGTTCTAATTAAACCCAGGAAAAGTTATTCTGATTTAAGTGAGTGGCCTTAAAATTGCAGTTCATGCCAAGTACAAAGTAAATTCCTTCTAACAAAATCTGAAATGAGTGGCACAGTTCCAAGGGAATAGATATCCATACAAAGGTATATGAGTGCATAGAAATTTTACCAATGATGTATATAGCTGCCTAGCACTTAATTTGTTGCAAAGTTTTCTCCGATAAATTGTTAGACATTTCACAACTACCAGTTTAAACACGCAATCCAACATCTTCAGTTTGCTTTCTCAGGATAGGAATTAGCATTGTAAATCCAGTCAGTGCTGTTCCTTGGAAACTATTCATATGTAAAACTCTCCTCTGTTTTTAACTCCATCAGGAAAAGCCCTGGTCTCCCTTTCACTGGACCACAGACCAATCCCTCCAAGTTAAAAACTGTGACAAAGATTTTTGAATTTTAAAACTGGAAATCTTAGTACATAATTGAATGGAATACCAAATTTAAATTAGATTACTCCTATATATGCAGCTTAGGAAACAGCAGCAATAGAAAAAGGGAGGAGACACAGATTAATGACTTCCTGTATTACAAAATAGCAAATTGAGTCTGGGCCAAGTAGAAAGAAGAAAAGAATAAAAATACCACACTCAAGAGTGACAAAGACTAAACATGAAGATCATATCATGAAATCATTTCTAAAGGGGAATTTAAATACTGAAGTATTTATTTGTGGAAAAAAAATACATCAAGTCATAAGCATAGACTAAAATTCAATGCCGTATGATGCTGAAGAAGAGGATTTCTCAACTGTAAAATTGAAATAAGGAGTTCATAGAATAGCAGTTGATTTAAAATGTGACAAATAAACAACTAAGAAAAAAAGCTAATAAGCAAGGCGTCTGTAGGCCAAGAATTAATGAAGGTCTACAATTGTATTGTGCTAGGATGAGGGCTAAAAAACAACCCAAGTATGACATTCAGAAATATGATATGAACTGCATTCCTGGTGTCTACTATTGATTAAACAGGATTCATATTTGGGTTACAAGTAAGATAGCTTTGCAATTAAAATTGAAATCACAGATTCACTGTAATTAGAAGAAAAGCACATAGTGTATAGAAAACCAGTTAAGTAATGTAAAAGAAAAAGATCGTCAGAATTCTTTGAACCTGGATTTCTGCAAGATGCTTGTTTCTAACAGAGTGAGCACTGTGCGCTACGAATGATTTTGTTATGATAAAAGGAGTAGATTACAACCCAAATTATGGTTGTGACTAATTTGTCCCTAGAATGCCCACCTTGACAGTAGTATGACTTGGAGTGATGCTTTGTGAAGAGAATTGCAGTACACAGTGCAGAAAGAGATGCTTCAGTCAGTTGGAATCAGGAAGTTACACGCCAGTCTAAGATTATGAACTACCAGCTGTGCCTCTGTAAGTAAAAATATTCAGATACAGAAATCTGTAAAAGATTATCAAGCAAGTTCTTGGAGTCTGTCAGAGCCAAGTTTTGGATACAGAAGTTGAAGACAAATCTAAACCTTTTTGTCTTTGTTTCTGATCTACAAATGTTGACAACATTAAAAACTGACAACATGAAATTAAAAGGTAAATTGGGTAAGAAAGATCATTGTAAATGCTGACATTTATTTATTGATACAGAAAAATGTGCATATTAAAATTCATAGATTCAAATAAATAGATCCCACTTTTTCCTCAAAGGAAACAATAGTGAATTCACACAATAGCTTCATAAAAGAACATTGCAGCTAATACAAGCACACATTACTGGAAGAAGAATATCGGTATTACAGAGGTACTCATTTGGAAAAATAAGGATTTCAGCAATGAACTGAAAGGAAGCAGGAAAAAAACTCTATAAAACAAAAGAAATAGAAAATTTATCAAATTAATAATTTGGATATAAATTTAAAAAGTAAACTTAAGATTAACAAAACAACAAAAAATAATTTCAAAAGAAACTAGTAACAAATATAGATGGTTAAAAGATGTAAAAATAATAATAAAAATAATAATAGTATCCAGTAGTAGTAGTAGTAGTAATAGTAGTAGTATTTACTTTACTACTGTCTAGAGACAAAAAGACATAAATATTTCACATTCTCATTCTTATGTCATTCTGGCTTGTTAAAGTATATGTTCTCCACTCTCGCCACAACTTTTCCCTCTGCAGTTAGTTTTCGGGAAGATTGACAATCAAAATAACTGGATATTATTTTAGAAGAACATATGCAGAAAGTATATCACTGGACAAAGACACCATGACTAAACTTTGAATTCAGAAGTCTTGGATCTAAGTACTTGAAATTCCATTTATATGGAATGAAGTGGGACATAGCGGCAGCTCTTCAAAAAACAGAAAAAAGGAAGTCCTAGGGAATCCTAAACCACTTTTCACTTTGGTGTCCTCAACTCCAGAGCTCCAGCAAACAATTAAAAAATTTGTAAGTGCTTAGGAGAAAAAATGCTGATGAAGAAATCTTCCCTCCAGGCTAGGGAAGTAAGAACATAAAAAAAACTAATAAATATATATTTTCTATCTGTTTTTTTCACATTTAGAAATACTTTTGCCCTAAACAAAATTTTGAAACACAGCTGTAAAAATAAAATGCATCAAAGCATCAACTTAGTGAAAAATTCTAGAAAGTTATTCTGCTAAGATATGTGAACCTTTCCTTGAAAGAGAACTGATTTAATTTGGTATTAAAAAATCTGAAAATTATTTTACAGATGCAGTTCTTAAAGTCTAAATCTAGAAGTTGCATATCTGTTCTATTTATTTTGCTGATTAATTGTTTGAAGGTTTAACTGCTTGTTATTGACAGTATTAATTTAGAAATTATGCCAACAGAAAGGAAATATTTAAGATACAATAGTTGCAAAGAAAATGTTATTTTACATTTGGGTGTCCACTAAGCAGTGTTTTAGAAGAAAAAATCAGAAAGGAAGAAAACAATATTGAGCAAAAACCAGCAGCATTTTTCATAAGATATTATGCACATGTATATATATATAAATGTTAACATTGCTTATTGTATTTAATCATATTTCCATATACTTCTGTTGCTTGTAAATATCTTTATATATTGAAAAATCTTTGCTTTTCTGATTTTTCTCCTGAAAAACAAAAGTGGTTGTGTGTATTTGTGTGAGTTCACATGGGCATGGGTAGGGTATACAGAGGTCTGTATAACTACTATTATATTGATTAATGTGTGTCTAGTGAATAATTACATCCAGAAACACACCTGATTACTTAACTTGAAATTTATTGTCTCCCCAGAATTATGTGCGGAATATAAAGCTGAAATCAACAGCTGAATTTACAGTGCAAATTTAGCACACATTTAACTAAAAACTGAAAAGAGAAAATATTTTCATATCTGAGAAATGGATTCAGACTATGACACAGAAAAAAGTTTAAACCAGAAAATAAAATATATTAGAGAGGGATTATTTGAAATGTTATTGTCTTCCAAGACAGAGTTAGCTATCTGAAAAAGTAATTAATTTTCCCTCTGAGGCTAAAATTGTGATTTGCAGCTGATTCCTGAACTTCAGTACATGTTTTATAGGGGAAGTAGTCAGAATTATAATCTGTTTCCTTGTCTATATGCTTGGTTTCCATCAAAAAAGCTTTGTTTTATTACTTGTTGAGCTTGGAAAAAGAAAGAAAAGCTGAGAAAGCCATGCTGAAATTAATTCCCTGCTTTTCTGGAAAGCAGCTATAGAAAGCTGAAATAGAATAGTCTGATCTGATATCTGATGTTAAACTCAGGGTTGCCAGTGTGATATTTTTAGACATTATAAATCTAATGTTATTCTTCATAGCATTATTTTCTCTTTATTGCTGATTTTAAGATTTCAAACAAGTAAATTTATTCTGACAGCTGATGTTAATGCTTACATCATACATTATATACTAATCCTGACATTCCAAACCTAAAACAATTTTCATTTGAAGCACTCTTTTCAACATAAAATTTTTTCAATAAATAAAAATACTATAGTCAAATTTATAAACTTCTACCTTTTAAGTAGGTCTCAATATCAATTGTATCTCATTCATTATTTCATGGAGATACTTAATGTTTTATAGTGATTATGATAATTAAAAAAGTAATACAGAGCAATATAACCACGCGAGACTGGTTTGTGCTTTTTTTTTTTCTCTTGGAGGAGTTGTTTGTTTTGGTTTAGGTTTGGGGAGTTTGGGGGTGTTTGTTTTGGGTTTTTTTGTCTTGTTTTGGTTTTTTAAATTTTTCGGAGTATGTGTTTGTCTGTTCCTTTGGTACAAGCAAATAGATTTTTGTAGCTGTACACTAATATATCTTAGAAGAGGCATGTGCATTTTTCAGAGTTGTAGAGTGAAACATTTACAACCTGAAGTGTAAAAGATAGCAAGCAGCTATCTTGAGTAGGGGTCTTAGAGAAAAACATTTCTGTGTTGTACATTTCAAGCCAGTAATCTTTCATGATAATCTTCAAACTTGAAATTGAAGCAGGAATTTTTTTAAGGAATAGTTGGCCAAAAATCTGTGTGTTTTCACGTGTTTAAAACCATCTGGGAAGTTTCTGAAAGTACATTTTCATGTGATTTTAGTGAAATCAATTGCTTTCTTAGAAATATATTAGAATGAGCAGAATTTGGAGTGCAATATATAGCTCTAAATCACATAGTGAGATCTCATGCCCAGTTCAGACCCTGCTGTCTTACTCAAGGCCTTGATTCAATATCTTTGATGTTAGGAATACCTAGGACATTGATCCTTCTGCTATTGACCTCTTCCTCACAAATACTGCAAGGGGGAGGAAACAAAGCCAAAACCCCAAACTGAACAACGAATTTGAAAAGAATTCAAGTAGTCCTAACATGAAAGACAAATAATTTTAAAATGTTGATTTGTTTTTGTAAGATAATATTTCCATATTCGGTGACTATAAGAATTTTTTTTCACAGTTACATCCAACACATCTGGAAAGACATTTGGATAAAAAACACATTTATCAACAATTTGACTACATTTATTATGTCAAGGTTATACCAAGAAATACAGGGTGTCTACTAATTTCAGTGAGAACAAAACTAAATTTTTTATTATTATAATGATCAACAGAATTATAGAGAACTAAATAGTACACAAACAGAATATATAGTTATTCAAGCAGGATTTTTAGAATTGTGTACCATTTACTAGGAACATATAATTTACTTTTATATCAAATATCACAATGAGAATAAAAGTTATTCTCTTTCTAAATATTGTGTTCCTTTCTTTGTTCATGTTTTACAGTGAATCTGTGCATATTTGATATCATCTCCTTATTATCATTGAGTATTGCTTTTGATTTATTATTCTAGATTCTTTGATGATGTAGGGGTTTTATTTGGTTTGCTTTGCTTTTTTAGGATTTGTGCAATTATTTTTTCTTGGAAAATTACAGTAAATTTCAAAGTCATGTAGCTTCTTAAGTGTTTCAGAAGTGATTTATTAATATGATGCTGACATTCATAGGTCAGGCTGTGAGCCCCACATGTGAAATCTCCACATTAGGGAGATTTTACTCCCATAAGCAGTGCCATTGGTTACTGCTCAGAACGATGGATAAGAGGATAATAGTCTGACCTTAGATGATAATACTTTTAAAATTAAAAATTAGTTTAAAAGAAAGATCCTGCTCTTATATTCTTACAGGCAGAAACTTCTTGCTGCGTTACATAGTCCTTGATAAAGCTAAAATCTTATTCCAGAAATATCTTATTAAAAAAAAGAAAAGTCCCTATCAGTTGGGGTTCTAGACATACCTTGCTCAGAGCTAGCTACAGTGTCTGTGATTTGTGCATCACTGCATTATGTATACACTGCTGATGAAAAGCATTTGAAAACTACTTTAATTGTACTGTGCTTCAGTTCCCTATCTGTAAATGGGAGATAGCAGCATTCCTGTTGTCTTTCTAAATTAGTTCTAAGACTCCAAGAATTTTTTACTATTATTTCTTCAGTGGTTAAATCAATATTCTAATTGCATCAAAACAAATAATTGTTAAAAATGGATGGAAATACTTAGCCAGCTTAAGACACAAATATAATTTGATTTACAATTGAAATTACAGGCAAGTTATAAAAGGTAACCTGTATGATGCAAATTTATCCCTGGTGGATCATTTTTAATCTCTATATTGCAATATGGGAAAAAATTCAATTTTTCACAGCAAATACTTCACTTTAGTTAGACTGCTAGGGGAAAATATGCCCCAAGTGTTTTGGAGTAGAGATATTTACAACTAGCCAATAAAGCTTATGCTGAGTTCATCAGAGTTACTCCCCTCCAAACCTCGGGCAAAGCTCCAGCTGTGGATTCTGACAAGAGCAGACAGCTTTCTAACATTTCTTCAACAATTTGCAGACACAAATTCTGAAAAATATCAACTTCAGGAATTCATGATCTAGAAGCTCTGCTTTTAATGACAGAATGTAGATTTCTCATCTGGCCTTCAACTGTCATATTATTTGCATGGTCTTTTCTTTGTGTTTTAACTTCCTAACTGGTAAAAAAAGAGTTAGATTTTATTGGTGTGCTGACCATGCATCCTCTACCCTGTATTTTCTGCTCAAGGGGAAAAATGTTCACTTGCAAAACTGGAACTTGATTTCACGCTTCTTGGAGAAATTCCACATACTTCAATTTAGAGCTAACACACTGAAGTTTGAAGTGTGAGACACAGTGCTCTGTATGTAAGGAAGATTGAGAAGGATCCAAATATGTTCCTGCCTTAAATGCATATATTGACCTATAATTAGAAGAAATCACTTTACAGAGGATGGATTTTTACAATGAATAACATGATAGTATAACAAATGAAATGTACGAGGGACCACCAAATTCCAATAAATTATTATGACTGCATTGTTCTTTCAAATATTTTTACCATTTCTGTGCAAGAAAATGTTTTGACAGGTCAGAGACATTTTAAATACTGTTGATTAATTAATGGATTTGAATTTTCAAATCAGAAATCAAAGGCTTGTATTTCTTGTATTTCTCTTACATATTTGAAAATCCTACATTCAATTCTGTTTTTAATTCATATATCATATCCATTACCACAGCATCTGTTATCATGTACTAATTTACAGGGGATATTATTATAAGTGTTTTAGTATTTAACAAATTGCCTCCTTTTAATAGACTTCAGTTCAGAGATGAAAACACACTTGAGTTGTACCCACTGTGATTAAGCTGTTATCAAAGGTACAATGTAAAAGTGGAAAGTCAGGGTAGGAGGAAGTGCCTGCTTCAACCAACTAAGCAATTAAAAGTCTAGACAAAAGGCCATATAAAACCCAACTGTGTAGCTGATATGTCAATGTTTGTCTCATTTAAAAAAATAAAAATAAAAATTGAAAGGAACTCATGTTTATTCACATACATATTCCTTATTCATGGTTTCTGTCTCTTTTCCCTTTAGATATCAGAACAAAAGAAGAAATCTTATGCAATTGTGAGACATTCAAGTGAAGGAATTAACTAGATCTTACAATATTCATGCTAGGCTGCATGAGGGAAAGCATAGCAGCAGGTCAAAACAGTAATTATTCCACTCTACTTGACACTTTTGCAATTTAATCTGGAATATGGAGTCCAAAGATAGACTATTCCATACAAGAGGCTCACAAACTGGAGGAAATAGAGCAGTAGTCCATCACAGTGGTCATAAAACCTGAGATACATGAAAAGTGAGACAGATTTGGGTTCATTCAGCCTGAAGAGAAGACAACGGATGTCTTAAGTTACCTAACAAAAGTTTAAATTGAAGGGGAACAGTTCTCACAGGTACACAGTTGAAAGGCAGTGAACACCAATTATACCAGATAAGATATAAGGAAAAACACTGCAAGAATAGTGTTATACTGGAGAAGACTGCTCAGAGAGTGGAATATTCACCTGAGGAGCTACTTCTGATTGTCCAGCAAAAATCTTTAGTAGCCTGATGTACCTCCAAAGGTTATTGACAACTAAAATGTTTCTGTTGTTTCTAATGTTTCTAAACCAGAAAGCAGTCCCAATATAAATAAGCTAATAGGGTGACTAAGAGTCTTGAACCTGAACAAAAGTGTACTGAAACACTGTAACTAACAGTAATTTATAAGGATTTTACAACACTGTGACATAATAATCACACAGTTTTACATAATTGTGTATGCAATATGATCACCAAAGAAGCTGGATGTAAAGGCATGTAGGAAGTGGAGGGAAGTTGTCAGAGAACAAGAAATAGGAAGCATAACACTGCAAAGTATTAGTACAGCTCCTCAAGTATACAAAGAGACTAGCAAAACAACAGAAAAAAGAAAAACAGTTTCAGAAGCAGAGGATGGAGGCAAAGGCATAAAAACCATCAGGCGTAGACAAATTAAACAAATGAAATCAGGAAAAAAACAACAATCCTACCTATCTCTGATTAGGAGCTTTCAAGTTGGAACATCCTATCACCCCCACTGTATGTTAAATTCACAGCCAGTTTAGAAGTGTTATGAACTAAGATTTTTGCATTTGTTATGAAAATAGCTAATACTGTGCAAGAAATTACCACCGCTTATAAGCATCCCCTCAATGAGTGTAATCAGTAAAGTTCTGTTTTAAAATTTAAAACTGACCTGACTGAGTAACCTTCTAAACACTATATCATAGTAATTTCTAGCTCTCTGATTTGTGAGTATAATTATTAAAAAGCACTTCTGTGAATATATATATTTATATATATTTTGAATTGTTAGAACTGAAATGGAAAGACCCTTTTTACAGTGACTGATTCAAGGATCTCAGTTTCAAATTAAAAATTACATGTATTTTAAAGGAAAGGGATGTCTTGTTATAACAAATAAGACATCATGTTAACATTATTTTTTCTCAAAATAGGCTATTTCAACTTGTTTTGCTTTCACTTTATCTAACTACTTGTCATTTTGCATCTTTTCACGACCTTCTGCTCTGATTGTGGTAAGAGGCAGTGTTGGTCAATATCCAACACTTCAAAATATGTATTCACATTGGTGCATACATATGAAAAGAACAAATCATTAATGATAATAATAACAACATAATAATAACAACTGTTTACCCCCTAGCTAAATAAACCAAAGCACTTTGCAAAGTCTGTAAATGTGTTACAGATCCTTGACTGAAGCATCAGCTCATCTATCACCGAAAGTCAGATACTTTTTAGCTGGAAAGTTACAGCCTTTTAAAATGTATTGTGTCCTTACAGGAAATTTGAGTAGATAAAAGATAAATCCAGTTCAAATTATATTACATCTTTGTGAAGCAAACAATTGAAAATGGCCAAGAAAAAGCATGCAGCTTTTCTTTCTTCTAAGTCTTATGGTATTAAATTAAGCTGGTGGGAAAAGAATGTGCAAGAGGAAACTAGAATTCAATAAAATTAGAAAGGTAATTCATACTAATACAGACTAAATTATCCTTGAAACATCTACAGTAGCTCTTTCAAAACAGAAGATGCAAAATTATGAAAAAATTAATACAGGAAAATCATAAGAGAGGGAGTAATTTTTGAAGTAGTGAACAAGACGAAAGAATGTAAAACAATTTGTATATGACTTCTGTAATTTAAGAAAAAGGCTACAATGTTATTCTGCCTTCTGACGTCCTGAGTGAAGTTTAAAACTATTTTATTCTTCATCATCATCCTTTTTCTGTGTTCATTTTTTCTCTCTGTTTTATGTGGAATTTGAAAGTCAACATGGTTCCTATTTAATTAGTTTTACAATCTGATCCACAGATCTGCTTAGTGTCCATGGCCTCACTGATGCAGGAATGACATAAGTTAATTTCCATTATGCTTCTTGAAAAATAAATTGTGTAGGACTTCAAAAGCACTTTAAAACATTTTATTCTCAAAATAACACTATAAAATGATCTACACACTTGTACAAACCATATCAAATGAAAATCTGGACAAAATGGACTTTGGAATGTAGAAGAGTTTCTGACAAGTCAAATGGAGTTTTAAACTGACACCATATAGCTTTATCAGCAGCAGTTTTTATACTTTTCATACAGTAAGATCAAAAGTAAATAAAATCATTATATTCTTGATTCTTGGATTATATGTGCATTTTGCACTATTTCATTTAAATGAGTTATGCATGATGGAATTATTTAATGAGCCTTAATAGCAATCATTACATTTTAAGGCAGAGTGGAAGAAGTAGATATTCAAAATAGCTTTGTCCCTGTTAATCAGAGTGTGTAACTATAAAAAATTACCACCAATTTAAAGATGCTAAAATATGCTAAACATGAGTATACTGGTTTGGAAGATCACGAGAAAGACTGATTTCATACTACACAGAATTGAGTAAAGTTATGGCATGAACACAATAAAATTTCTAGGGAAGGAAAAGGAAGCAGTCTGCACCTGACATCTGAAATTAAGTTCTACATCTCATGCATTTTTATTTTTTGTCTCTGCACCTAGCCCAGGGCATTAGTTGCTGTCCATCTACTATACCAATACTTATTAACTTTTTGAGAGAAAAAAAGATTCTTCGGTGGGTAGAGAAAATTGAATAGAATTAGTAAAGATGTTTAAAACTGTGAAAAAAAAAAAAAAGAAAAAAAGAAGAAAAAAGCTGCTTTCAGAGTATAAAAATGAAGAGATTACCTATATGTAAAACACAGGGTTAAAATAAACTGCTGGGAAAGAGCCGTGACATACGGTGATAACAGGAAACTGATTTCTTGAACATTAACAAGAAGCGGTTAGGTTTCTTCTGATTCAATTTTTTTAAAAATCTTTCTGAATGGGAAATTCTAACCAACTTGAGGTCTAACTATTGCTATGCCAGCAGCTGTATTATCAGAGGATATGCAATGAAGGGGAAAGCTTCTAAGTACAGAGATGTTAAAACCAAAATTTACTTTCAACACCAACTAGTCTGATTTCTTGAGGTAACTATAATCTACAATTTTAATCAAGTTAAACATGATAGTAGTATGTTGTGAGTTTGGATTTCAATTCACATTAAAAACAAGATTTCAATGACCTCTTACTTTTGTGTATTTGAATAAATGTTAAAAATGCAAACATCTAAATAACATTTTGACATTTTCTCAAAAAGCCCTCTAGATAAAAATGCCACACCCTATTACTCTCAGACCAATTAACACGCAAGAAGACGTTAAATATAAAAAACAAAAATTATTGTTAGTATTCTACATTGCCTTTGCATGGCAAATTTCTGGCAACAGAGAGAGCAGCTCCGCAGGAATGGCCTCTGGAAAAGAATACAGGAGCTGCCACCATGATAAATAGAGCCAGTTCAATATGGTTCCAAGATGGACCTGTTACTGGCCAAAATTAAGTCCATCAGGGGTGCTGTGGTGAGTAATTCCTGAAGTACTGCAGCCTGTGGGAAGGATCCGTGTTGGAGCCTTTTGTGGACTGTGTCCTGTCAGGGGACCTCAAGCTTGAGCAGAGGTACAAAGTGAGGAACAATGAACAGCAGACCTAAAGTGTTCTATAACATGATCACAACTACATTCCTCCATCTTATTCTTCCCACGATCAGCATAGTTGGGAACAAAAGAAGTAAACATGAACCTGAGAAGATGTGGTAGGTGCTGGGAAGAGAAAGTGTTTTTATTATTTCTGCTTTTTGTTATCTTAATCTGTTTTTAATTAGAAATTGGCCTTCCACACATTGAATCTCTGATGGCCATGATGACAACTGGTGAATTGTCTTCTTGTATGACAAACAATCTTTAAGTGCACAATATTCCTAGTACCTAGCCCTTTTGCTGCTATTATGCTTATCCTTATCCTTCCATTGCTCTTTTGACTCTAGAGGTCCATGTTATCATTCTGATAACATGATGGTTCCAGGGTGGCAACATTCAACATTCAAAAGGAAGGATACAAGGTTTTCCTTCCTCACTCTAGGATCTTTGGTTTATTTTAATATATTTGCTTTTATACCTCTGCGTATTTTCAATTGAACTGCAAGCTCTATCTGATTTCACCATAGGAACTTCTTTGTGTATTAAATGCCATGTTTGTTTTCTGCTTTTTAACCCTAAAAACAATTTAGTCCACCTCCAGGTCTGTATTTCTTTGGCTGGCCATTTTAAAGTTGTTCATAGATGTCAAGCCTCTTTATACATGGCACAGTGTAGAACTCAATCATAGCTGAAGAATAATTAAAAATCAAAGTGAATTTTTAATTAAATTTTAATCATCAGTTATACAACCGATGAAGACCAGAGATTTTAGTACTACAACATAGAATCCTAAAATATTAGTAAGTTTTTCTCTGTTTACTTGCAGTCATACTTTTGCAATGTTCAAAAATAGCCTCAGGAAGGTCTGTTAGGCATTATCAGGTGACATTGTTTGTACTGCAACAAATTCACTTTATTTCATTCTATCTAATTTTGCAGTAACACATTAGCAACAGCTGAAAAAATCAGAATAGAGAAATAAAGAAACACACCAGAATATAGCTCATCCTGACTCATCAAACGTGCAAAGAAACCGTTTATTTCTTGATTGATATCTACTATGAATTGTGACACCAATATATGATCCAAGTTTAGCAAAATAGACAACTGTAGGTGAAGGAAAGAGATCCTAATTGCTAGGAATCCTACCAACAAGGGGATATCACGGTTTCTCAGGCAGATATACATTTGACATGTCACTAATTACTTTCGGGGTGTAGGAGGAACAGTGATAAAAAGAAACAAAAAAGCCAAAGCCCCCTAAAGACATGCTAAGGATTTTTTTTCTTTGTCTTTTTTTAATTATGTCACCCAGGGAAAGGAAATCCATATATAGTAATAGTTAAGAAAAGAAAAACCTACAAACACTATAGTTCTAAAAGTCAAGCCTCTTATCCTGCTCTAATAGGAAAAATCCATTTAATTAACTATTTAATTGAATTTAACAAGACTGTTTTTAGTTAATCCTAAATGCACTAAGAGGAAACCTTGGGCCTACATTCAATGTTTTTTTGCTCCCTTTGGATGTTGTTCATAATTACAGTTTGCTCTTTAATTATTATTCTTCATGTATTCAATTTATGATTAATACCAAAAGCTTGCCCTGGAGGCCGAAAGTGCTGAGGTGGACACTGGTGATTCAGTGGAGAACAACTTCTTCAGCAATGTGTATCTACTCAGAAGCAGGAAAAAATCAGCTTTTCACTCAAATCATGACATTCAGAGCTCAAGACAAAGGAATTTACTCCAGCGAGAGAACAATCTATGATAACTGTCTAGGGAAAAGATATTAAAGAAATAAATCTATAATTCTCAAACAAACACTTCTGTACTTTTATTGAAGAATAGTGTGTTGTACAGGTAATTAGAACATTTTTATTATCTACTTATTGCATATATTATGCAGTCACATGGTACCCAATTTTTGTTTCTTCTGTTTTATTCTATTTTCCCCTGCTTAGATGTATTATACAATACTGCAAATCTGAATGCCCTTTCTTCTTAGCTTTTAATAAGTAATTTAAAAATGAAAATTAGTTGAAAATGTGCTCAGGGAACAAGATTAGAGTGTTATTATCCTCTTCTCAATTTGATGCAGAATATGAAGGAACTCTGTAGGGCATATATTTCTGCTACAGAAATATGTAGTTTCTGCACAACTTTGCCTTTGTCATTAAGACCTACATGACAGATCACATCAGCTGTTTTGGATGTTTTCTTTAAAAAGTTTCTAATGATCATCTGGAGAGGAAATATGGACAAACAGTTTAAAGACTACGAGTGTTAGAAAGGATCTGGTAGCCACAAAATAGAGTAGTGCAAGGCCATACAACTAAAAATTAGCCAGGTCATAAAAGCAAATTAACCTAGAGAAAATTGCATATCTTTCCTCATTGAAAATAAATAATTTTGAAATCTTATTTCCTGCTGAAAGTTACTGAAAAAGACCTTTGTCCAGTTGGAATTCATGGGCTGATATTTATTGAAAGGTACACCCAGGAAATAGTCACAATCAAGCTTTGCACAGCTTTTCCATATATCTTGACATCACAATTTGTAAAAAAATATTTGGAGCACAATTCTGAAGGCTTCAAAGTCTCGCCTTCCCTGTTATGTTTCTCATCATTAGCCTAATCATTATTCCTGTATAGCTCTCCATTTCCTGAAAATGGAGATGTCTTGTCTTTATTGTCAGGAGATAAACAGTAAGAGGAATTAGCTAGGGTACAGAGATAAAAACACTAAAAAATATGGTAATTTTTTCCACTTAGACAATCCTGGGATAGAATTCTAAAGGTACATGTAATACTGGATGTCATCCTGTACACATATTGATTCTGGAGTTTTTTTATATTTTTCATACATTTATAAAATAACCTTAAAATTTCATCTGCACATTTCCCTATGAATTTTTAAAGATCCAAGTTACTTCACATTAGGTTCCAAACATTGAATGAAATATGCTAAGTAAAATTTTGAAGGCACCTATATGAATGAGTTTTCTGACTCATACCAAGAAGCCTTATTTGACACTAATGGGATTTCTCAATCAGCATATATATATACAGATATGCATTAAATTTTATTTCAAATCTAACATCTGAGATGAAATGAGCAACAGATTGATAAGATTGATGATACATGGTAATAGAAAGATAAGATATAAAGAAAGATAGATAGATAGATAGATAGATAGATAGATAGATAGATAGATAGATAGAATTGTTCCTCTGATACTTTTCATGCAGCAGTCTACAACAGAACTACTTTATGCTTTTCATGGAACTTTGAACACTGTTTTTTCTGAAAACATAAGGAGAGCAATGATCTCATGAAATTATTTATGACAACATTCCCAGCACATAGGAAAGCCTGAATCCAGAATTATCACATGACATAAAGTCAGTTAAGTTTGCCACTTAACAGTTAAGGTTGATATCAGGTGTAAATCACCTCTTAATTGATCAGAATAATCTGCCTTTAAGTCTTCAAAGATAGAAAATCTAAGAATAATTATTTTGGTAGAACTGGATATGAAACTGCATATATTGGATGACAAATAAAAGAATCATGCTTTTAAAAATATATTCAGATTGCATATGTAGAGTAAAAAGTTATTCCTTCTTTTTTTTTCTCCTATATATTTTCTTCATTTTAGGATTTGTGTGTGGATTCGGTTGCTTTTTTCTTCCTCAAGGATTCTTTCCAACCAAACGTCTGTCACTGTTGAAACAACGTTCAAAGTGCTTCCATTATGCCACAAGAACCAATTTTCATAGAGAACTATTTAAGTATTCTAGAGAAGCAGTTTTGTATCAGACAGACTGCAGGGTATTTATGATTTGTATATTTTTAAATGGAAGAGGAAAAAAAAAGTGTAACTGATAGCATAGCTATTTCTCAGTGTTGGTGTCAGACCTATACTTGTCATCCAGTACTGGATGTATTTCAGGGAGGAACTCTGAGCTGCTAGTTAAAGGAATCCATAGAAAATTGTTCCCAAGGCAGGAATATTTCTCATAGGGAATAGTCATTTAATGTAGCTTTTCATAATATGTTGTGAAATTTAAGCTCAGCTGTGGTTCTTCTTTGTCTTATTTCTCAATATTGAACTCAGTGAATCAATTTGTTTTCTATGTTTATTAAATGTGGGAACGCAAGGTTTGTCTCTGGCTGCATTTAAGGCGCAGAGACCCGGGCAGGGAGCTCAGAGACCTTGGCACAGAGCCCAAGACACCTGTGGTTTGGATTTTAGCCCATGAGAATGATTGACATCTTTAAAAGAAGAATTACAGGTCACAAGAATTTAAATGGAATAATAAGTTTGTCACAGGGTGTAAAAGTAGATTTTGGATTTTAGTAGATGCGGGTTTGTGATGCCAAGATGGACGAACCTTTTGGCTTTTTTGGTTTCTTCCTTC